>JAYEPQ010000020.1:29360674-29663174 GCA_036321105.1 Dracaena cambodiana
ATATATGTTACTTATAATTATATTATTGTATGGTCATTGAAGATTGGCTAGTTGCAAGACTTTCAAGGAATAAACAAAAGCTTTTCCTTTTTTATATTAAAATTTGGAAATAATTAAAGAAATAAGAAACCAGTACCATAAAGAAAAAACAAAAAAACTAAACTTATAAATATAAAGGATTTACTATTACCAATGTAGATGACTTAATTTATTCAATGGAAAATAAAATTATAAATTTCCAAATGTGTTATTTACATGTTGTCCACATATCAATAATAACATTTGTTTTCATGGGACTTTCATAAACTATTTATACTTAATTTGATCAATAAAAACTTCTTTTTTTTTGTCAATAAAAACTAAACTTCTTTTTTTTTTCTTTTTTTTTTGATGCTTACTGTTCACAGAACAGCCGTTCTGTTCTCTGAACAGAACCAAATTTCTGTTCCTTTTTTTTTGTCTGTGTTGTTAAACAGAACAAAGGGCTTCTGTTCAGTGAACAGAACAAAGTAATTAATTTTTTTTTATTTGTTGTTCAACATAACAGAATTTTATTTTTCTTTAATTTTTTTTTTTCGTTTGCCGACCTGACCTATCACAATACATAACTCCTTTCAAATATCAAGAATAAATACAATTGTAATATGAATACTATTGAGTTGATGAATCGAGCAAATATAAACCATATATATAGAGAGAGAGAGAGAGAGGAGAAAACGTACTTGACAGCAAGTATAAATCATATTCATCTAATATATAAAATTTGAAATAGTACTTGCAAATATATTCACATCAAAAATCAATTAATTTTCTATGGCTAGAAAGTAATATTTGCCTAATTCGTACTTCAACATTAAATAAGGGAGTAATATATTTAAAGACCGTAAATAACATTAAAAATATGTTATTAAACCAAGGAAATCATCTACAAAAGAACTTTAAACTATTAGATTATTTTAATCAAATATAACCAAACATTTGTAATTAAGAAATTCGTTAAGTTATTATTTCTAAGTTGATTACGTGTTTTACTGTAGAACTGTTTCTGTTTCATGCATCAACACATTTTTTAAAAAAAATATTCATGTTAAGTTGTTGATCGAAAGAATATGGAAGATTCATGAAATAGTAAGTACTTGCCTTAAAATCCCACTCTGAAAATTGACCGTGAGATCCTCTTTTTCTTTCTTTCTTTCTCTTTCCTTCCTTTTCTTCCCTCTCTCTCTCTTTCTTCTTCTGCGTTCAACAGATAAAATTCTCCTCCTTTGCCCTTATTATTTTGTTTGGTTATATTTTTTATTTGTTTAGATTTTTAGTTTTTTGTTAGATATTTAAGTTAAGGTAATATTTCATATGATTAAATTTAAACCAACTAAATTTGTCATTATCTAGTTATGTAATAAAACAAATCAGATTTGTTAGACACATACCATGTTTATTTGTTTAAGAATAATAATTTATTTATTATTTTTTTAGATTTTATAATACTGGGTTGTTATAGGTTCTCTTTTGCTGGATCTCTAAATCTCTTCTTTTTAGATCTCGGGATCTCTCTTATCCCTCTGACTGGAAGAGAAGAAAAGGGAACTCCGCTCTCTGGATTTTTTCGTCATCCTGCATTTGACTTTTTCTTTTAGTCTTAGCAGATTTTCTCCTTTTCCCTTCCTTTCTTCATTTTTTTTTGTTTGAGAGAGAAGTGTTTTATAGACAATGGAACATATATGTGTAATATCCCAAAGTTCAAACTATCTGTATTACTCTTTTGAGTCTGATCGTGCCGAATAAGGTTACTGAAGTCAATTTTGAACACCGAAATAAATTTTGATAGACGTAACTTTAAATCTGCAATTCCAAATGATAATCGGTTTTCGCGACTATTAGTTTTTTAATATTTAGGATTTTTAGAAATTTTCATTGTGAGACCGAAAAATACTCCCAAATTTGCTAATTTAATAATATTAAAATTATCTTTCTAATTACTTTAGAACTTTGTTCATTTATTCTTTATTCTGGATATCGAAATGACAAACGGATAATTTTATAGCGTTTCTCTCGTTGAATACTATATCCTACATAAAATTGGTAGCATTTAAAAAATATTTACCGGATTCGTGAAAAATAAAATAATAATAAATATATATAGCCAACATGCATAAGATGTCTCAGCACCATAAGTAAAGGTGGCATGAGGGGACCCTCGTGGCATCTTTAGGAAAGCTATAAAGTGTTTAAGAAAAACAACATGGTTGCCACTTGCATTCTTTTCATTAAAAAAAAAAAAAAAATCCATAGCAATATTTATCCCTCTCACCCCTACTCTCTTTCTTCTCATTCTCTCTCTCTCTCCTGCATCAACAAAAATTGAAAAAAAAGAAAAGAAGGGAAATGAAAAAGGATTCCAAAAATCGAAGAAAATTAAAAAAAAAACCGATGTAAGTAGCATAGAGAAAAGAAAACTGGATTTGAAAAATCGAAGAAAATTAAAAGGAACTTGATGTAAGTAGCATACTTCTCTTCTTCTAGTGTTCATCGAAATTTATATAATTTTTATGTGGATTATATTTGTTGTAGAAATGATTAAATATTGGCCATTTCATTAAATTAAGTTTGGGTTCGGAGTAGAATATTTATTTTTGGTAGAAGGGTGCTTATATTCATAATCATGTTTCCTTACAATAATTTTTGCAAATAGATAAAATTAAAAAAAAAAAGGATGAAAAGATGAAGATGAAGAAGGGGACGAGTGAAATAAAGAGAGAGAGAGAAATGGAGAGACGAGGGAAATTGTAGTGATGGGCTGGGCTTTAAAAGAGGCCACAATAAATAAATAGTATGGTTATATTGTGCAGAGAATGGGCCAGTTCTGTTGGCTTAAAAAAAAAGAAGAAGAAATGGAAAAGATAAACATAACTCAGTCTTGGGCTTGGGCGGGATAGTGAAAGTAAAATACTATAATTCAGTCTTGGGCTAGGGCCGGAAATATAAAAAATATAACTCAGTCTTGGTCTCGGAACTAATAGAAAAGAAAAGAAAAATAATATAATTCAGTCTTGGGCTTGGGCCGGATAGATAGGGGCTTGGGCTGAATAGGAAAGAAAAAAGAGAAGAAGAAGAAGTGGGCTTGAACTCGATGGACTTGGATTTGGACTTAGATTTAATTGGAAATAATTGATGGATTGAAAATAAAATAAAAATAATAACAATAATAGTAATAAAATAAATAAACAATTAATGGATTGAGTTTGTACTTTAATTGAAAATTAATTAAGGAAAAATATATAAATATATATAATTGAGCTTAGAATAGAATAAGTACATGAGTTTGAGCTTCGAAATAAATCAATTTTGATAATATATATTGTGATATAATTGTGCATTAATATTATTAAGATGATACGGATATCTAATTCATCATGTTACAAGTCATGTGTTTTGATTATACAAATCATATGCTATGATATTACATATCATGTGCAGTAGTGGAAATACAAGCATGTTAATATGAATTGAAAAATAATTAAAGAAAGGAAAAGAAAAATAAACAAACAAATGTAAAAATAAAATTATCATGTGTATATTGTATTACGAACATGGGGACGGGAGAAGCTATATGATGGATAAAAGCCGTATCGTATAAAGAATGATTGTAATGTTAAGGCCAAATTTTTTTTACTGTAGTGGCTTGGGAGATACTGAATCACCAATTGATAATTTATACCCAGAGTGGTATATTCGTTACTATAAAACAGTACGAGAATTGAATTGTTATGCCTAACGACATGTTAAGGTTCAGCGCCATGAGCATTAAGGCCAGGTCTCGAGTATGCATGGACCCTTATATGACAATGGAAAATATTACTACCTAATCTATTAATATAGTTTCTACAATTAATTTGGACGGTGACTGAAACCAATATAATACATGATTAAATGAATAGAGCAATTGTTGTCATGTTTGTTGTTTATTTATGCATTTATTTATACTTGCTTTCATATTAATTTATATGTACACGAACATCACTGACATAAACATACTCACGCACACTGATACTCCTGTATTATGATAGTACACATTTTCTCTTTTTAAAGTGTTATTTGCTGGGTTTAATCCCCTAAATTTTGAATGCAGATTTAGAAAGCGAAGAAGGGGAACTAGCCCCAACTGAAGACCCGTACTTCATTGGACAGACTGAGCGATAATATGCAAGTGAAATATCCTGTAGATAATCTTTGTATATTTTGTTTATATTTCTTTTTGTCTGGACACTGCTTTTCTCTTTTGGTTCTTTTGTATTCATATTGAAAGCAGTGCGCCATCTTGTTAATTAACTCTCGTATAAATGAAATCCTTTCAGTTTCACGCGTGTTATTTATTCATCTGTTATAGTAGTAGTTACAGTTATTTCAAGATCCTGTAACTATTGGGTTATCTAGTATAAATTTTAAGTAGCGTCCTCCGTTTTGGGAAGCAACTGAAAAATGTGGGCATTACAATATATTCATCAAATTTCTGTACAATCGGAGATTAAATGTAGCAACGATCTCTCGGATCTTTATAACCAATCCCACACACGAAGCGGAGCGCACGAAGCACTCAAAATGTGCATGCAGTGCTCTGGGCATGCACAACGCATCAGACGCACGTGGGTGTGCCAACGTCTTGGAGGCGCGCGCAACGCTCCTCATGGGTTTTTTTTTTTTGGGGGGGGGAGGGAGGGGCAGCCCACCCCCTAGGGGCGAGCAAGCAGCATCTCTTCGGGCGCGCGTGCAGCTCTCTCCCAGGGCACTCGCGCGTTGCGCCCCTTAGGCTTGCGCGCAGCTCTCCGAGGCGTGCATAGTGCCCTCGGCACGTGGTTGGTGTGCTTGAGCGTGCACATGGTGCGTCCTAGGCGTGGGTGGTGGGCCCTAGGCACGCGCTTCACGGTCTGTACCCCTGGGTTGCGCACACTTGTGAGAAGAGAGCTTGTATGAGAACGTTTGCGGTCTTAAAAATGGGATGCACTCGTTTAGAGGATGCTCGCTTTTCGATGTGCGCTTTACGATGCCAAGATGTGTGCTTCTCAGCTCGCATCTCTATTTGCACTTCTAAATTGCTCGCGCCGGTGCCAAGAGACATGCCGATGCCAAGAGACATGCTTTTTGGCTCGTGCCTCTAGTTGCGCTTCTGAATTGCACGCTTGGCTGGTGCACGCTTGATGGGAATGTGCGCGCTCCTGACGATGGGATGCACTCTATACGCACTCTTCGATGTGCGCTTCGCAGTGCCTAAAGGCATGCTCCTTGGTGTGCGCCTCTAGTTACGCTTCTGAGTTGCACGCACCTGGGTGCGAAGGGCTCAAGCGCTCTTCTTTTAGCGGAATGTTTTATTTTTTTAGTGCTTACAATTGTGTCGCCATCTCCGCACTGCCAACTGGTCTTCTTGATTATAAACGAGGATCTTCAACAATCACGAATCAACAGCTCAGCCAGCGAGTTTTGCGCTAAATACTCCACACAGATGAAAGTAGTCAAAACTATCTAATCGTCGTCGACACTGGCCCTCCAAGAGTCGAATATTTGACTGAATTGACATGAGACTCCTCAGAACTCAAAAATCAAGTTCAAATTCAAATTTGAATTTCTAATTCCCGCCACAAGCACCGCCGATCTTGGTGCTCAAGACACGGGCACACCGGAGCTTCCATCTCACCGTCAAACACCAATCAACCTCGTCGAGATGTGGCCAATCTCCGTTAGAGTCTCCTCGGCCCTCCGTGATCCACCACACCCTAATCTTGTGTTTGTGTGACAATCAAATCATTGAAAAGTTAGTTACAGTATAAAACTAGAATCAGCAGGCTCATCGTTTAAACATGAACGTTTGCACATACAACTTCATCATCAACAGACAGATGCCCACCGAAACAAACACATACACATGGGGATCAGCTCTGTAGCTCATAAGCCCCCTCTTATTACAGATAGATAGATATAGAGGGAGAAACTAACAAGCCGCAATGGTAGAATTCTAGCTACCAGGCGTTGAGCAAGCACGTAGCATCATCGCTCTCTACAATTCCGTCGGTGGTGGCGAGGAAGAACATGATGTCTAACCATCATCATAGTGGGTCTATTTATAGAAGAAGAGATCATATGTTGACATGCAAGGCCAAAATAAGCCCATGTACATACATACATACATACATACATACCCTGACAGACACACAGACACACACACATATATATACACACACACCCCGCTCTCTTGGAACTCTTTATTCCCCCTCTATACTCAAGCTCTTCTCTCTTTCCTTTTTTACTCTCTTCGTCTGTATTTGATTTGAAAGAAAATGGAAGAAAAAAAAAAGAAAGAGAAAACAAAAGGAGATGGAAATTGATTTCTCATAGTGAGAAAACATTTTCATTATACTTTTGTTTTCTTTTAAATTCTCTCTCAAGCCAAACAATAGGAAATATTTTCTTTCTTGTTTTCTTTTCTTTTTCCTTCATTTTCCCTCAAACCAAACAGAGCCTTCCTTCATGTGCGTCTGTGCATGCATGCTTCTTTCTTTCATTCTTTTACTTTCTGTTTTTGTGTGCACACGGGCGAAACAGAAAGGAAAATTGCTTATGTCTGATCTAGAACCTGAGACCTATGTATTTTCAAGTTTCCTCTTTTGAATTTGCGATTTTATGATGTTTTCTGGTTATAATACATATCATAAGCTATATCACCTCTCCGGTAACTTGAATTCTGTCTAATAGCATTTCTCTCAGCATTATGAATCCTAGCATGCCTAATCTTTTTCACTGTAGGTTTCAGTGCAGGCATACAGTCAGGGGACTACCTTTTAAAGTCTAAAGGCTAAGAATTCTATGAACCTTACTTTTTAAATGTATTCACTGTAAAACAGCTTTTATCATTGGGAAAGATGTGTTGTTGCTGTGAGTCCTAGCCTAGAATGCCACCTCATGAATCTCTATTTGTATGAATAAATGTCAGCATTGAATTATATTTGATTTTGTTTCTTGCCAACCTCAGGGGTTTGATATGTTCAGAATATTTTGCATCTGAAACTGCCAGCAAGTTGCAAATTTTATCATCTAAATGTTGGATATTATCACATGAACTTCAATTTTCATTGAACTTTTTTACATCAATGTGATATTTCATTTTAGGTCTTCAAGCTCATGAACAGCAGGAAGTTTAAGAGCCAATAAGTTCCCTCTTCAACAATGAAGAGTAGCCATCCATTTCACAGCTTGAGGTTACATTTACCAGGAGATATGCAAATTTCAACAAGTTGTAGCTTAACAAACATGCACTGATCTTACTTTATAATAGAAGAATGCAGGTGAAACCATTTTAATGCAAGTTCTTAAACCTAAATACAAAGCGAAAAAACAAACAAGAATGCCCAGAAAATTAATGCTTTCCATTTCATCAAGACAACCACCCCCAAACATCTTACAACAACAATCCTTGCACTGGAAATGAGTTGACAACTCATGTAAGTAGTAAGTTTATCTGAACTACAATCTATTTCTATTATCTTCAATATTTTTTATTTTTTCAAATTCATTATTTCAATTAGGATTTCAATCTCCTAGGCTTTCACTCATATCCTATTTTCTGGGTTTTAGTTCTGATTTGACTTTATACCAATTAAACACAAAATTAACAGTTGGTTTTCGGTGAATACAGCATCTTATCCCCTTGATGAAATAGCAAATGAACTCCTAAAACCACATAATCTAATCCTAAATATGCTAGGGCTATAGAGATATGATCCAAAAGGGTTTTGAAAAAAGAAAAATTTAATGCAAACCTCACGTAACTTATCTGAGCTGAGCTGGCGACTCATTTACAGTAATCCCATCCTAAAAACATATATATGCAATGTAGAAGTATGTCAGAAACAAGTTGATAAACTTCTTCAAGTGTATTTGGAAATGCAAAGACAATCACCCAGTATATAAAGATATGGCACAATAGAAAATCAGTATCAGCATCATTAGCTGCAGGAGTTCAACATTTTTCTTCTTGGCAATGTTCTAAGTAGCGTTATTATATCTGATATAGCGGTTTAGGACCTCACTTCCTACTATATTGGTACTTATAAAGCATTTATCGCTTTTTAGAATTTGTTGGTGATATATCATGCCTCTTCCAATAAATTGCGGCCAATATTGGGCTTAAAATAGCACCTGCTATTCTCTGTTATTAAATTATTGGATACTAAACGAATAGAAATTAAAATCAAAACCTGATATGTTTGCACGTTCCTAGGCTAGACAGTTAGGTGATTCACACGATGCGGCAACATAGCATCTGACATTTGTGAAGACTCTCTGTTATTGAATTATTGGATATTAAACGAATAAAAATTCAAATCAAAACCTGATATGTTTGCATGTTCCTAGGCTAGACATTCAGGTGATTCACATGATGCGGCAATATAGCATCTGACATTTGTGAAAACTCAACAATTAGTTAGTGATTATAATTAATACAAATTGTCAATGTAAGTGTGTATATATATATATATATATATATATATATATATATATATATATATATATATATATATATATATATATATATATATGATGTATGCATGTGCTATCTTATTCATAGGTAATTCAGGACATGTGGACAAGCATATTTACAGTCCACTACTGATATTCGATTGCTAAATATTCATGATTTGTCCATGATAATCAATATCTGCTATGAAATTTGTCTGATATATCCGTTGTAACCAATATTTGAAACGTTGCTACTTGGTGTTGCAAGACGTGAGCAAGAATAACTACAAAAGTGTCATCGGATCTCAAACTAGTCGAATAGTAATGCATATTAATGAACGATAAGAAATAATATATATATATATATATATATTGTGATTTTAGTAACAAGCCTTTGACTTTCTCCCATTCTCTTCATTTAAGATACAAGGGATGGCAAACCCTTTTAGAGAAGCATAAAAATAAGGCTAGAGAAGAGAGAAACAAATCTCTCTAGCTTGTTAACTAAAGAAAGTGCAACAGAAAATGAGCAATATCTGATCTACAATGTTTTTTCTGAAGTCTGAAATATTTTTCGGTCCGAATTCAATAAGCTAGAAAAAAGAACTCCATTTGCAGTACAAGCCCATTTCTTCGATAAGATCAAATACTAATACTTAAGTTATAAACTTCTCAGGACACATTCTGATTCAAATTAATCAGCAAAGATAGCATCAGTCAATCTAGTGAAGATCATATCAAGTTGGACATTCAGTTTAATGATATCACAGAGGATAACACTACTACTCACTTCATCTTTTGCTCGGTGAAGAGAACATGGCGATTGACCCGTGGATCGTACTTCCTGAACTCAAGCTTGTCAGGGGTTCTCCGGGGATTCTTCCGTTTCACGTAGAAGAAACCAGTCCCTGCAGCCGATACTAGCTTGATGAACAACTTCTTACCCTTTGCCATCTCGTACCTCTACTTTGAAGAGCAACACCTATTGATTAACAATTCAAAGCTCAATTCTCTAGCATAATATGCACAATGTAGATAGAAATCTGCATCATGGTCTTCAATCTATGACATAACAAAAGACTTCGAACAATGCATAAAGGTTTGTGACAATACCTTAACCTAGAGATACAGTGCTAGGTAAATAAACCGAAAACCAAATATTGCTTTCAAAATAAGCAACTTAATCTATCAAATCCAATGGAATGACAAAAGCGTGAAAGATCAAATCTTCTAAGTAAACAGACAAACCACTTTCCTCTTAGAGGAAAATGGTGCTCGGTAAGAGGAAAGTGGTGCGCATTTAGAGACTTCCAGAGAGGGGAGGAGTTTTTTAGTTTAAGCCCGAGTATTTGGTTGGCGGGTAAACGGGTGCTTCATAAAGACACCCGATAAGACTGATTTTGCTTTACAAGTTGGAAATGTTTATTAATTTTAAATGTGTTTGCTACATGTTGGAATTATTTAAATACTTTATCTGTACACACAAATATGTGTATACACACAAACATGTGTATATACACACAACGTGATATATATATATATATATATATATATATATATATATATATATATATATATATATATATATATATATATATATATATATAAACAGAAAATTTACTGGCAGTGAAGGGAGTTCCAAATAGCCCAATAAAATTATTATACGCGGCGCCACTCAAAGAGCAATTAAGGAAAATCTTTTATTCATTACCGTA
Organism: Dracaena cambodiana; assembly: GCA_036321105.1. Taxonomy (NCBI): domain Eukaryota; kingdom Viridiplantae; phylum Streptophyta; class Magnoliopsida; order Asparagales; family Asparagaceae; genus Dracaena; species Dracaena cambodiana. Next base: position 29,370,898 of record JAYEPQ010000020.1, read on the forward strand.
AGTAATGCCACATGTAATAATTTTATTGGACCACTTAAACAACAGTGAAGGAACTCCCTTCACCGCCAGTGAATTTACCGTTCTCTCTCTCTCTCTCTATATATATATATATATACACACACACACACACACACACACACACACACACATATGTATACATATATAATTACATGCATATTTATATATGTATATTATAGATAATACATTGAAAAAACATGCTTACTAAAATGATAAATCGCCTTAGTTGCACAGTGACTTGGAATTCAAGCTCTATTTTGATGTGTATAAAGTTAGAATTAGCACAGAATTATAAACGAAAAATTGTCCATCTTTCAATTGTAAGGAAGTTACTTAGATTATTTTATTTCGAATAATGTAGATATGCAAATTATAGAATATAAAAACAACCACAAAAAGCCAAAGTTTATAAATATACTTTTGTTTTATATTTTCATTCTCTTTTTGTCGGTTAACTAACCATAGTCTTGCGTGATATGTAAAACTTTAGGCCTATGAAATGCATTTGTATACTGCATGCAAACCTACATTTTCGGTAGGTATTTTAATGAAAATACTTCTACTTAAAGGGTGCAAAATATGTAATCAACAGGAATTTTTATGTAAAGTTAAGAACATGACACTCCATGTGTGTGTGTGTGTGTATTGAGAGGAATGTGAAAATGCAAATATGTAGGGCTTATTGTGAAAAATGTGTTTATTGAAGCGGTGCAAATACTTAAAAATTTAGTCTGCAAAGGTTTATTTTGTAAAAAATAAATTTAAAAAAGAATATTTTGACGCTAGAGGAAGGGCTTGAACTTTCGACCTTGTGGTTAAGGGCCACACGCTCTAACCAACTGAGCTACTTCAGCTTAGTTGTTCATGTGGCTAACAACTACATACTCTAACCAACTAAGCTACTCCAGCTTAGTTGTCAAAGAATCATCGGATAATTTAACTAGTTATCTAAGCTCTGATAAATGCCATCTGCCAGAAAATCTATCTTCCACTTAATAAAAATTCCAATATTAAATCTCATCATAGTAATTTCAAATGTCCTCAAGCTTAATAATTCAATCCGTCCAGCTATTTTGATGAAGGAACAACCAAAATAGAATCTCCAGCGTTCTACTATCAATAATCAAAAGTTTAATGACATCACTCAGATCAAAGATGAAAGATACTATCGGTATATTGTATGCTTGAAAAAGGTCATATTTTTTACCCTGTCCGCTACTAAGACAGAGAGAAGAGAGAAGAGGATTTAGTAAAGTACGTATAGAGTTATTTAGGCAAACTAAGAAGAAAAGAGCCGTGAAGTGGTTGATTTGATTAACTGATATTTTATCTATGAAGCGATATACAAAGCAAATATTTTTTTTTCCAACTTTTACCTTTAGGAATGAGAATGGACGGATCAAGAAACCGGGTATTGGTTAGTCTTATTCAAAATTTTAAATTAAAAATATTTTTTTTTACTTTTTTAATTAAAAAATTTGAATAGTCCGGATTAAAGTTGGCCCATGGACTTCTCATTCTCATCCCTTCTTACACGTAACCTAAACTTGCTCTGAAACAGAAACTTTTGGTTATTAATCAACAATATGACTGCAAACTTAGAGCTGTTTCATATAGCTTTATAGACCTTCCACTATATCAGAACTCCAAAGTTGTGGTGAGAGTTGAGCATTATTGTTTTATATTTTAGGATGCCTCCATAGGCTAAGAATCCATTTTGGACCAATGCTTGGGCTTAAAATCCACAATTAAATGTGTCATGTGGAATTTGAACATGGATTGCTCTTATACCATATTAAACTCCCTTCTACTTCACCATAGTTCTAGGGTTTTGGTGAACGTTGAGTATTATTGTTTTATATCCTAATAGTTTCACATGACAGTGGAGAATATAAAAGTGAAAATCATAATAATGGAAACAACAGATAATCCTGTAAACTTCTATTACTGGAAACTTTCAGGCCAAGGGGTTAGGGGTTAGAAATTGGCTAAGAACTAAACCATAAACAATCCTTTTCACGTTTCTTTAATGAAAGAAAATATAGCTTACAGTTAGTAGCATGGAAATATTTCTTACTAGATCATTTTCATTTATGAAGATAGAAATGTATAAAATCTATACAACCTCTGTAAGTTGAACAATAAACCCAAAATGATTATTATGACGGTAGTTCTCAGAAGCATCTAGGAAAAAATTATTGCGCCAACCAACAAAAATCTTTCAAAATTCAAACATATAAAAGCATAATCTGCAAGACATTAAGATACAAGAAGCCTCCGGTTGTAGAGACTAAAAGAAATAGTGATTGGATATCATGAATTGGATCTAAGGATGAAGAATGAGTCAAAACGATGATCGAAATTAAGTGAGCTCAAGTTCGATGGGACTTGTGCAGCAATATCAACTTTAAGCCTAAATTTGACCTTAAGCGAAGATAGAACCGGAAATATTTAAGTAAGAAGTTGTAGATTTTTTAACTTTCTTTCCAATGGCACTTAGATCATCTCAATCGGACTTCTAAATCAAAAGTTACGGTCATTTTATTGAAGTGCTGCTAGGCTAAAATTACGGAACAGCTGGGTGCCATCTATAGCGCCATTCAGTCATCTATAGTGGCCTTTCCTACGCTCCGCCATTGCTACAGGATATCAACCCGTCATTGATGACACTTTACCTGCCATAAATAGCAGGTCATATTTACAGCCAAGGTTGGGTTTTTGACATAGATTTAAAGATGATGATGTGGAAAATTCATTCCTATCAAATTGAGATGGTTTTCTTAAATACTAAACACGGTATAACTCCATAGTCGGCCTAGATTAAAGTAGGAGTTTATCTAAAAGATACAATTAAATATGAAAGATTTAAAGACCCATGATCTCTATAAAAACACTTGATCTCCAATATTGAAAGAGATTCCTCTGGTGCCTCCAGTTGATCCCTGTAGAAAATTTCTAAAAATCTCAAGAAAGCTCCCATTGTCATCATCCTCAAGAGCAAGATCTTCACATCAATAAGATCTAGCCTTCATCTCCATCAACTCTATCACTGCAGTTGGAGAAAAGAGGTTTCACATCAAGCTCGTTGAGGAGAAGGCTCATGTCGCCACGGGAATTCTTTGACATATCTAAAACCAATACATATAGCAAATAAGATTCCGCATCACCTCGCTCATTTTTTCACCTTACTCGTCAATCTCTATGTTATATTGGTGTCGGTTTGTTAACAGACCAAAAAGCTACTCTCGCTAGATATGCATCGTTACAAGTTCTCAGATTATTTCAAGGAAAATTGTGATTTTTTTAGCGACTGCAATAATTTAACTGTACATTCATATTGTTTTGAGGGTTCAACTGTGTATTTATACACTTCTGATCGCTTGGTTTTATAAAATCTCCTCATATTTTATCAGTTTCGATTGATTTTTAAGCGAAACACTGACTCACAAAATCAAATTGATCTATAGTTCATTAACAATTTAATACAACCTTATATGTTAAAATAAATGTATATCCTATCTCAATAACTCACATCAAGTGCATACAACACACCAACAAAGAATTACCCTTTAGATTTAAATATCAAGTAAATAAGTAACTAGATCCACCATCAAAATAACTAAAAAAAAAAAAAATCCAATCTTTACCATTTCAAGTTCCAATTCTTATCCTTCGAAGATTAAACACCTAAACAACTAATACTACCAAACTCATTTCTTCAAAAATAGTAACCTCGCGAAGTCAATTTTTTTTTTTTAATATATTAAGATTCAAGCATCAAAGCAGAGATCAAGAACTATGAAACAAATCAGAAAACCCTACAGAAGATTACTATCTATATTTGAATCAAAAATAAAAAAAAGTCGTCTCAGCTGATAATTGGCGATCACATCATTATAATCAATAAGCTCCACTGATCGATGATTCTATGAAAACTATACAATCAGATTTTATCTTTTATCCAAAAAATTTAGGATTAAACTCTAAAAATTTGATCTTGGGATCAGGAATCGTACCTCAGGCGACCCCTTAGAGAGAGAAAAAGATAGGGTTTTAGATTCTTTTTAGAGAGAGGAAGGGAATGTCACAGGAGCGAGAGAGAGAGAGAGAGCTACATCAACGCAGACTATCATATAGAGGCGCAGGAGAGATGCTATTGGCTGCGGTATGGTCACAGCCTGTGAGAGTAGATTCAGTTTTATGATTTTTTTAATTTTTTTTAGGAAAGATTAAATGTTTTTATTTTTTTTTATGATTTAAATGTTTTTTTATTTTTTTATTTTTTTGTTTAGGGATTACTTCTTTAGTTTCTAATTTTAAAATATTTTATAAAATGAATAATAAAAATAATGATAATAAAAATAATAATGGGTAAGAGCCATGAATTTTTGTAAGAAAAATAATTGATATAATTTATTTTTAATATAACATATACAACAATGTATAAAGAAATTTTTTTCTATAATATATCCATAAATTTTTATTGCATCTGTTGGAACATATTCTCTTAGCTAAAAAAATACTTATGAAAAATTATAAAAATCATTTTTATGATCAAAAGTAGATTCAATATGAAAAGTTTAGGGAAAAAAGTTGCTAAGCAATCTAATGAAAATTTTGATATTATGTAAATTGGTGATCCGCATTTCAAAAGGCATATAGTAAAGAGAAAAAATTGTTGTAAATGATATTATGAGTTCAACGATTGATTAATCTAGCTGTATGCAGTTTTTTTAAGAAAACTTTATTATTTGATTAGTTATTATAATAAATTTTAAATATTTCACTTCAAAATGCTTTTACTGAGGGGCTAATATGAATAAAATCAAAAAAAAAAAATTTTGCTCTCGCTTCCAAATTAATATTTAATTGAAGTAATTTGGGCGGTGAGCTGACCCAAGAGACCTGGTAAGCTCACCGGTTAGGTTGACAAGTGTGAAAGGAATCTTAGAGCTACCCGCCCCTGGAAAACTAGAAACTTCTAAAAACCAAATATTATGGGGCTCCAAATTTCATTTCTCCCTTATTCATTATTCGTGGGGTTGCATAGAGTTCAAGTAAAATCGAAGTAACTGATCCAAATAAAGATGATCTGTATTGTTTCTGAAGTTGGACTTCCAAAAGCCTTCGACTCCATTGGTTAGCAATTCCTTATTAATGTCCTTACAACACAGGGTTTTGGTCCAAAAAAGTATCGATAGATATCCTTTTGTATCACTTTCGGCATCTCATCATCCATACTTGTCAATAGTCAATCGGAAAGCACATAATACATAAGTGGATTTTACGGAGATTAAAAAATTTATGCAGAGTTATGCAGAATATTAATATTTTAATATATATTAATATAATAATACTTAAAAATGTATATATTGAGTGTTATAAAATTGAAGAATATTAGGAAAAAACATAACAAAAAGATAATAACCGAATCACCTAACCCGAAATGTTCATAGTGTTCAATTTGATTTTTTTTCTTTTTTATATTCATTTGTTTTTTCCCCATAGTATTCCTTAAATATTATGATTTCAAGTTTAAAACTGTAAACAAAAAACTCGCATGCGGAATATGCAGGTTACGCAGGCGCATAACCTGCATAATCTACATTTAGAACGATGAATCACTTTGTCCACGTGAATATGGTGATTTCTTAATTCTATGTGCGTTTCAAGTCCGCGTACGATTATGCCGACATGATTGTCCGCATAAAACTTTTTTTAGAACACTGGATACTTATATGAGGTAACATACGTAAATAAAGTTGGGGTATTTACTGGTTTGTCCCTCAAATCTTTATATATTATGATTTAGTCATCCAAATATTCATATTTAGGATTTACTCCTCCAAATCTCCTAAGTTACTACAATTTAATCCCCTTCCCTAAATCTCCCAAATTTTTGACATGATATTACCATTTTACCCCTCCTTATTCATTGTTTCTCTTCCTCCTCTCTTCCGCCTCATTTCTTATTTTTTTCACTATTCCTCCTCTCTTCTCCTTCTCTCTTCCTTCTCTCTTCTCTCAATGAAGAAAAGACGAGGAAGAGAGAAGGAAGAGAGAAGGAGAAGAGAGGCGGAATAGTGAAGAAAATGAAAAGAGAAGAGGAAGAGAGGAGGAGAAGAGAGGAGGAAGAAAAAGAATGAATAAGGAAGGGTAAAATGGTAATATCAGGTCAAAAATTTAGGGGATTTGGAGAGGGGGACTAAATTGTAGTAACTTAGGAGATTTGAGAGACTAAATTCTAAATATGAAGATTTGGGGACTAAATCATAATATATAAAGATTTGAGGGACAAACCACTAAATACCCCAATAAAGTTACATGAATTTTTATAAACCAAACTCCCTTATGTTTTATATCCAATGTGGGAATTATTTAAGCTAGGAGTGCTAGGATCTCCCCTTCAACAAGCTCGAACAGCCTAAAGGTCCCCTCCATGAACAGCCTAAAGGTCCCCTCCATGAGGCGGCCGGGGCGGTGGCCGGGGCTGGCGGCGGTGCCCGGGCCGGAGATCCACCACAACGATAGTTTGCGGATCCCTTTGTAAGACTCCAAGTACTTCTCGCAGCTGCGCTATCGTCTCTATCCTCCTCGTTCCGTCTCTAAGATTCAAGTCGAGAGGGGCGAAGTGATAGTTGGCATCGGCGTCAGCCCTTGTCACGTGATTCGATAGGGTCTCCCAGTTGTGCTCCAGGTTCTCCATCCAGCTGGGGACCGCCTCGTCCTGCTCCAGCGTGGAAGCTACATAATCAGAGATAGGGATGAACCTCGCCGCTTCGATGAGCATCTGAATCACCACCAGCAGCGAGTGCGCTATCTCCTTGGGTTCCTCGGACGTCGCCAGCCGCCGCACTGCTGCGATGAGGCTCTCCCGGCCAAGATGCAGCTGGTCGAATGTCAGATTTGCTTGCGGCCGGAGGCTGTCATAGGTGTGATCGAAGCCCAACCTGATTCCACCGAACAGCAGGGGGTCAGCAGGACGGACCAGAACGCGGCCGTTCCGCCGCTCATTCCTCGCTAATTCTTGCCATTGGTTCATGCGGCGGTACGCACGCAGATAGAGGTCGAACCGCTGGAGCCGCACACGGGTCTCATACTGACGGTAGCGCAGTATGATATCGAAGTACCTGCGGTAGTTGATCAGGTTAGGGTTGCGGACCTGGACGCAGAGATTCTGCCGGCGGTTGTTGGGCTGAGGAGGATCGGTCTGGTGCTCGGTGGGCAGCACCGGGCGGTGGCGCGTGTACGACCACCCCGCTTCCTCACGGAATCGCCGGAGGAAGGTGTTCAGCCTCTGGGCGTCTAGATTCTCGACGTCCAACACGAGAAATGGCACGTTGTCGAGCCCATCGGCCATCTTCTCTCGTGATTGAAATAAAAGTCTTGTTAACTAACTAAATATCTCCTGCATGCAAATTGAAAAAATATTTACTCAAGTATTATCATTGCAATAATAAACATAAAAAAAATAACATAAATTCATCGTACGGTAATCTGAGTGCTATCTGTGATTGCAGCTCGATCTCCTTCTCAGTATGCTCTTTGGGATAGTCTGAGTTGGCTCTATTTATAGAAATTTTTTTGAGAGGAGGAGATCCCCTTCTCATGAGTTTGTTGACTGCAGCCAAATGTATAGTATTCTATGTTAGAGGTCTTTTACCCCAAGAGAGTACTTGGGGTGGGATATATGACTCAGAAGAGAATCACGCCGGATCGATCAAATTGATAATCCTTCTCCATTTGTTCTTATCAAGTAATATCTCTTTATTTAAATCTCTAGAGTCCATGCATATCTATTCATATCACTTCTATTTATATTTTCTTTAGTCTTCCCTTTACTCTTTTAACTTGTCCTACATTGATAAACTCCTCTCATCGAACTAGTACATTTGTAGGTCTATATTGCACATGACCAAACCATCATAAGCGCATTTCTTGCATTTTCTCGTAATCACAATTTTCATAATTTAAAATTAAAAATTTAGTAAGGGAAGCAAAATTATAAAATTGACGATTCAGGAGTGACTGGCTTCAAAAATTTTCAAAAAACTAAAATATATTGGCCTGGTACAACTGCCCATCGAATTTGCATATAATTTATAGAATATACTAATATTGTAATTATAAATTTATATGTGAGTTAATACAATATAAATATGATATTTTTTGTACCGGAGACTCTGTCCCTGCACACGACACATGCGCTAATAAGCTGTCTGATCAACTCGACCCTCTGAAAACTCTCCCCTAGTTTAAATATCTGAATCCGTCCCTACTGCGGAATACATGTATACAGACCTACCACTTAAGAGTAAGAGATTTTTCTCTTGCTAATAATATAGCAAGAGAAAGTGTAATTAGGTAACAAAAACATAAAATATGGAGGAAAAAAATGAAAGGAAAAATTTACTAGCTTATGATCCAATAGGAGACAAGCCAATCTACAGCTTTTATGTTGCTTGTCAAATATCATAAGTATATTGTCAAATATCAAAGTCTCAAACTAATAATTTGTTGACAAATATGACTGCATTAAAATATTACGAGTATAATATATAATTTTTCTTTCTATCCAAAAACATTATATATATAATTTCTCAATAAAAATAATTGATATGAGACGACTGACTCAAATCACATAAACTAGTAATTCCTCAACAATAAATGACTAATATCGTCTTAAATTATTATTACACGAGTTAGAATAATTCAAAATAGTAATTTCTAACAAATATTATTAGAAAATATTATAAGACCAGGATCGAAGCGTACACACTTGTAGTCTTTTGCGTAATGCTTTTAAATTGTATGATTTTAATGGTTATTATAAAAATAATAATAATAATAATAATTAATAAGAACGACTCAAAGTATTCAAAGTTATTAATCTCTCAACAACTACGGTTGATATGAGATTAATAAAAGAAAAATTATGATTTATATGCATGAAATTAGCTTTGGAAAAGAATATATATATATATATATATATATATATATATATATATGACAGTGATGAGATTGGCTTCGGAAAAGACTAGCTTGAAGCATTCAGATTATAATTTATTTGGTTATAAATGACTAAAATGTATGACTTCAATTGTTTGTTATAAAAAATTGTGCTAAGCGTTCCGGATAGTATTTTCTCGACAGATATGATATATGTATGATAGTGATGAAATTGCCTTAGATATATGTATGATAGTGATGAAATTGCCTTTGAAATGAACTAGCTTTATGCATTCAGATTATAATTTCTTTGGTTATAAATGACTAAAATGTACGACTTCAATTGTTTGTTATAAAAAATTGTGCTAAGCATTCAAAATAGTATTTTTCTCGATATATATATATATATATATATATATATATATATATATATATATATATATATATATATATATATATATATATATATATATATATATATATATATATATATATATATATATATATGACAGTGATGAAATTGGCTTCGGAAAAGACTAGCTTGAAGCATTCAGATTATAATTTCTAAGATTATAAATGACTAAAATATACTACTTCAATTGTTTGTTATAAAAAAATTGTGCTAAGTGTTCAAGATAGTATTTTTTCAACAGATATGATATATATATATATATATATATATATATATATATATATATATATATATATATGTGTGTGTGTGTGTGTGTGTGTGTGTGTGTGTGTGTGTGTGTGTGTGTGTGACAGTGATGAGATTGGCTTTGGAAAAGACTAGCTTGAAGCATTCATATTATAATTTCTTCGATTATAAATGACTAAAATGTACTACGTCAATTGTTTGTTATAAAAAATTGTGCTAAGCATTCAAGATAGTATTTTTTTCAACAGATATGATATATATGTATGACAGTGATGAGATTGGCTTTGGAAAAGACTAGTTTGAAGCATTCAGATTATAATTTCTTCTATTATAAATGACTAAAATGTACTACTTCAATTGTTTGTTATAAAAAATTGTGCTAAGCATTCAAGATAGTATTTTTTTCAACAGATATGATATATATATATGTGACAGTAATGAGATTGGCTTTGGAAAAGACTAGCTTGAAGCATTCATATTATAATTTTTTCGATTATAAATGACTAAAATGTACTACGTCAATTGTTTGTTATAAAAAATTGTGCTAAGCGTTCAAGATAGTATTTTTTTCAACAGATATGATATATATGTATGACAGTGATGAGATTGGCTTTGGAAAAGACTAGTTTGAAGCATTCAGATTATAATTTCTTCTATTATAAATGACTAAAATGTATTACTTCAATTGTTTGTTATAAAAAATTGTGCTAAGCGTTCAAGATAGTATTTTTTTCAACAGATATGACATATATGTATGACAGTGATGAGATTGGCTTTGGAAAAGTCTAGTTTGAAGCATTCAGATTATAATTTCTTCAATTATAAATGACTAAAATGTACTACGTCAATTATTTGTTATAAAAAATTGTGCTAAGCATTCAAGATAGTATTTTTTTCAACAGATATGATATATATGTATGACAGTGATGAGATTGGCTTTGGAAAAGACTAGTTTGAAGCATTCAGATTATAATTTCTTCTATTATAAATGACTAAAATATACTACTTCAATTGTTTGTTATAAAAAATTGTGCTAAGCGTTCAAGATAGTATTTTTTTCAACAGATATGACATATATGTATGACAGTGATGAGATTGGCTTTGGAAAAGTCTAGTTTGAAGCATTCATATTATAATTTCTTCGATTATAAATGACTAAAATGTACTACTTCAATTGTTTGTTATAAAAATATGTGCTAAGCGTTCAAGATAGTATTTTCTCAATAGATATGATATATATGTATGACAGTGAAGTTTAAAATTTTAAGACCAGCTCCAATTATTTAAATTAGCAGTTTATCCATGATTATAAGTGACTAATTCACATACAATAACAATTAGTTTTTGTTTTTCGAATATATTATAGGAGTAGCTTAATTAAGCTTAAAATCCCCACTCTATTAATTTCTTGAAAAATATGTTTTATGTGCTCAAAACTTACAAAATTGTAATTTATCGACAATATTAAATGACATATATGCATGAATTTTACTGTTTGTCACCATAAGACGAACTCATATATATATATATATATATATGAGAAAAATGGAAATGAGCTTACAGCTCACACAAGTTACCTGAGTTGCAGTTCATTTTGCACTATCTCCAATAATGTTTTTTAAAAAAAAAATTTGACTTATGATCTCGACCCCCTAGGGTTCATTCATACCCAATTTCTTGGGTTTTAGTTTTGATTTAATCCTCCATCAAGTTAACACAAAATTAACGGTTTTCAATGAATAAAATATTTTATATGCACTTGATGAACGGGTAAATGAACTCCAATATTTATAAAATTTAATCCGAAAGAAGTTAAGGAGGTAGAGATAATAATTATAAAAAAAAATTGAAGAAAAATCATTGGATCATTATAATTTTGCCGCTAGCTCACGTAACTTTTCCTGAGCTGACGGCTCACCTATATATATATATATATATATATATATATATATATATATATATATATATATATATATATATATATATATATATATATATATATATATATAAACTTCAATAAACATGGCCTTATTTTGGCCTCGCATGTCAACATATGATCTCTTCTTCTATAAATAGACCCACTTTGATGATGGTTAGACATCAAGTACAAAAACAAAACAAAAGCCTTCGACGACAAATTTCAATCTCTTATCACACGCAGAGGGCATTAGCTCACTGTTTATATTGCCACCATGAGTACCACTTGCAACAAGATTGTTAACCTCAGGAGCGGGCTCTCGATCATCAAGAACGGGAACAATAACGGATACACCTCCTATCTAGGCCAAGAACGGGGCTCCCCATTCCCAAACCAGATCCTCGGCAACCAAGACAACCCCCTGAGGATCGACACGGTAGGGGACGGGAGAGTGTCGTGGGAGATATACGATGAATCCTGGAAGCTGTTCGTGTGCGTCTCCGTCGACGGAGGCGCCTGCATCCGCGTCGGGACTATCAATATCCTGCATGGCTCGACCATATTCAACGTATGGATCAGCGACAACAGTATCGTGATAGAGAGTGAGAACGGAAAGCTGGGGAGGATCAGCGACGACAAGTCATTCAGGTTCTTCCTCGCCACCACCGACGGAATTGTAGAGAGCGATGATGCTACGTGCTTGCTCAATGCCTGGTAGCTAGAATTCTACCATTACGGCTTGTTAGTTTCTCTCTCTATATCTATCTATCTATAATAAGAGGGGGCTTATGACCTACAGAGCTGATCCCATGTGTATGTGTTTGTTTCAGTAGGCATCTGTATGTTGGTGATGAAGTTGTGTGTGCAAAAGTTCATGTTTAAACGATGAGCCTGCTGATTCTAGTGTTATACTGTAACTAACTTTTCAATGATTTGATTGTCACACAAACACACAAATACAAGATTAGGAGGGAATTTCCAAAAGAGCACACCTTTTTTCCTAGTGAGCTCATCCTCTCTTTTGAAAAGAGAGAGTTTTTCCTAGTGAGCACACCTAAAATTTCAAAAATTACCATTTTCTATTTTTCTCAACAAATTTCGGAGTAGACAGGTCGGATTCTCTACACCTTATCGAATATGGACTGTCTAGCCCGGATCAAAGAAAAATCCATTTTCAGGACCTCCACCGCCTCCCACTCCCCTCCCCCTCCTTCTCCGCCTTCTCTCCTCTCTTCCACCACCTCGATCTCCTACGATATATCCGAGATCGATTTGATTATGAAAAAATATTCAATATTTTGGAGGGTCTCGCCTCTCTCCTTCAAAGGAGATTGAAGGAGCAGAGGAGTCGACTGGTAATTTTTTGAGGTGATGATTCGGAGAGAGAGTTGAGAGATAGAGACGAGAGATCTACCATAGTGGCGGAGTAGAGCAGGGTCGGTGGCGGCGGAGGAGGATGGTCGGTGGGATCAATGAAGAGGAAGAAGAAGATGGAGAGAGAGAGAGTGAATAGAGACGTTGAAGATGAGAATATTTTTGTTCTAAAATTTAAATGGTAAAATTGTAAATAAAAATAAATTTTTAAGTGGGCTCACTAGGAAAAATGGTGTGCCCCTCTAGAGACTCCCGATTAGGATGTGGTGGATCGCGGCGAGCCGAGGAGACTCTAACGGAGATTGGCCACATCTCGACGAGGTTGATCGGTGTTTGACGGTGAGATGGAAGCTCCGGTATGCCTGTGTATTGAGCACCAAGATCAGTGCTTGTACGTTTGAGCTGCCATTGGGTATGGGATAAAAAGCTGCAACTAGAGGAGTCTCATGTCAGTTCAGTCAAATATTCCGCTCTTGGAGGGCCAGTATCGACCACGATTAGATAGTTTTGACTATCATCTATTAAGCTAGGGTGCCTAGCTGGGAGCATCGGCAACCACTGCGTGAAGTATCTAGCGCAAAACTCGCTAGCTGTTGATTCGTGGGTGTTGAAGATCAAGAAATGGAGGTGATGGCTCCTTTATAATCAAGAAGATCAGTTGGCAGTGCGGAGATGGTCACGATTGTAGACACTAAAAAAATAAAACAATTTAAGAGCGCCTGTGTCCCCGCGTCCAGGCGTGCGCAACTAGAGGCGCACACCAAAGAGCATGCCTCTAGGCTCCGCGAAGCGCACATCGAAGAGCATGCACTCTCTAGACGAGTGCATCTCATCATCAGGAGCACGCACATCCCCATCAAGCATGCATTGCCTAGGCGCGCACAATTCAGAAGCGCAACTAGAAGCGCGAGCCAAAAAGCATGCCTCTTGGCACCGACGCGAGCAATTTAGAAGCGCAAATAGAGACGCAAGCTGAGAAGCACTATCTGGCGTCTGCTTTTATTGGATCATTACAGTTGTGTCAGGCTGACGTCTGCTTTTATTCATGCCAAGCTGATGAGTGCTAGGCATGCCAGGTTGAGGAGTGCTGGGCTAGACAGACTGATGGGTGCTAGGCTGGTTTTTGCAAAGCTGTTGGGTGCTAGGCTCGCCTTTACCAAGCTGATGGGTGCTAGGCTCGCCTTTACCAAGCTAATAGGTACTAGGCTCGCCTTTGCCAAGCTGATGGGTGCTAGGCTCGCCTTTGCGAAACCGACGAGTGCTAGGCTGTTTTTGAGAATGGCATTCTTTTTTACTTGTGCTTGGCAGTTTTTGAGCCTCGCTTACAAAACGAGTTTTGAGTACTCTGCGACGCACCCTTCGATTCCGGTTACGGATTTGGGTCCATTTTTGTGCCGCGATAGGTTCTCCTTTGTTGTCATATGCGGCAAGCTCCTGAACATTGGGAGGGGCACAGTTAGTTTTGACGAAGCATAGTTTGGAAATCCAAGGGGCTGTTGATTGATCAACACCTCCTTGTCGTCTAAGACCATAAAGTCCTTTTGTTCAGAGTTAGTCTTTTCATGCTCTCGTCTCGCAGATCTCTTATGACATGGACTCGATGAGCCCGAAGATACGTAATATTCATATTCTTGCTGGTCGACTTCGATTACCAGCATCTCGACCGCCTCTCCAATCTTGTGGACGTCAGATTGGACCACCATCTCCTCTTTAATATAGGAGATCTCTCATACTGTGGATCTTTCCATTGCCATTGATAGAGAAAAATTACATATTATAAAAAATTTCTCATTTTTTTGGATTACAATTAAGAGAAAATAAAAACAGACAGAGAGGGTTTATAGAACACGTTGCTATCTTTTTATAGAAGACGTGGGATTCGAGACAGTTATAGGGATTAGTTATTTCCCCGTTGATAATCTGACGTCGATGGTTGGAGGCGAGCTCGTTCTTCTTCTCTGCTGACTCTTAGAGGAAGCACGAACGCTTGCGTGGGAGAAAAATCTAACCAAAAGTCCTCTTTGAATTCTCTTGAGGGGTATTTATAGGCTCCCGATTGTTGAAGAGATTTCCTTGTAGATAAGAACAAAATCTGGTTTCCTTTTAGATAAAATCGAAATCTCTTTGTAATCTCGATGAAATCTTGATAAGATATTTAATCAGATTTGCTCCAGATTCATTGAATCGGGTCCTGTTTCTGCACCAAAAATCAATAAAACTCAAATTAGAATTTAATTAGAAATTGTAAGATTATCAAACTTTAGCAAAATTAATTTAGAACTTTTCATCCAAAAAATTAATTTGGGTTTGATTCAAATTTGGATGAGAATTAGAGATTGCAAAATAACTCGAAATGAGATCGAAATATATTATGCACGAGGTCGGGGGCTTATTGTGCGAAATCAAGTGACCGAACAGGACGAGCGAGCGACCGAACGGAGCGAGCGAGCGACTGAACGGGACGAGCGAATGCTGGCCAGCCTCTTGATTGAATTTTTTTTTTTTTTTGATTGTCGTGGCCTCCTGAGAGCTCCCTGAGCCTCGCATCCACGTGAGCCTCGCGTGGTGCGAGACTAAATTTTTTTTTTTTTTTGTTTCGTTTATTCATTTTGCATGGGAGCCTCGCATTCATGTGGATGCGAGGCCAATTTTTTTTTTTTTTTTTTTTTTCGTTTATTTATTTTGCATGGGAGCCTCGCATTTATGCGAGGCTAGCCTCGGTGGGTGCAAGCCAAAGTTTTTTAATTTTGCATTTATTTTCGTTGCTCCTAAGAGCCTCGCATCCACGCGAGAGGCGTGGGTGCGAGGCTCACTTGAATTTTTTTTTCTTTTCGTTTTATTGCACCCGAGAGCCTCGCATCCACACTAAGTCTTGCGTGGGTGCGAGGCTCATGCAATTCTTTTTTTTTTTTTGGATTTTATTTGAGAACTCTTCCTGAGCCTCACATCCACTGAGCCTCGCGTGCGTGGGTGCGAGGATCATGCAAATTAATTTTTTTTTTTCTTAAATTTTGCATGCATGGGAGCCTCACATCCACGCGAGGGGTGCGAGGTCCCCTTTTATTTATTTATTTTTTAAATTAATTAATTAATTATTATTATTATTATTATTATTATTATTTGAATTCGGATTTCGAATTCGAACTCAAATTTTGAATTCGGACTCAGATTATTTTTATCGTTCTACGGACTTTTTCAAATTCAAAGCCAATTTCATCATTGATATATATATATATATATATATATATATATATATATATATATATATATATATATATATGAGGAAACGGGAAATACACCGGCGGTGAAGGGAGTTCCTTCACTGCCGCTTATGTGGCCCAATAAAATTATTACACGTGGCGCCACTTAAAGTAACAAATAAAAGAACTCTCTTAAATACCCCTTGAGTGGCGCCACATGTAATAATTTTATTGGACCACCTAAGCGGCGGTGAAAGAACTCCCTTCACCACCGGTGTATTTCCCGTTTACTATATATATATATATATATATATATATATATATATATATATATATATATATATATCGAGAAAATACTATCTTAAACGCTTAGCACAATTTTTTATAACAAACATTTGATTTTTTATAACAAACATTTGAAGTTATACATTTTAGTCATTTATAATTGAAGAAATTATAATATGAATGCTTCAAGCTAGACTTTTTCGAAGTCAATTTCATCAATGTCATACATATATCATATCTGTCGAGAAAATACTATCTTGAACACTTAGCATAGTTTTTTATAACAAACAAATGAAGTCGTACATTCTAGTCATTTATAATTGAAGAAACTATAATCTGAAGGCTTCAAGCTAGACTTTTTCAAAGCCAATTTCATCATTGTCATATATATATATATATATATATATATATATATATATATATATATATATATATTTTGAGAAAATACTATCTTGAAGGCTTAGCACTTTTTTATAACAAACAATTGAAGTCGTACATTTTAATCATTTGTAATCGAAGAAATTATACTATTTCGAACACGTAGCACAATTTTTTATTTGGTCATTTGTAATTGAAGAAATTATAATATGAATGCTTCAACCTAGTCTTTTTCAAAGCCAATTTCATCACTGCCATATATATATATCATATCTGTCGTGAAAATACTATCTTGAATGTTTAGCACAATTTTTTTATAACAAACATAATTTATCATTTGTTAATCTCATATCAACCATAGTTGTTGAGAGATTAATTAATTTGAATACTTTGAGTCGTTCTTATTAATTATTATTATTTTTATAATAACCATTAAAATCGTACAGTCTAATAGCATTACCCAAAAGACTACAAGTGTGTACGCTTCGATCCTGGTCTTATAATATTTTCCAATAATATTTGTTAGAAATTACAATCTTGAATGATTCGAACTCGTGTAATAATAATTTAGGATGATTAATCATTTATTGTTGAGGAATTGCTAGTTTATGTGATTCGAGCCAGTCGTCTCATATCAATTATTTTTATTAATTATTTTTATTGAGAAATTATATATATATATATATATATATATATATATATATATATATATATATATATATATATATATATATATATATATATATATATATATATATATATATATATGGGATTACTGTAGGTGAGCCGCCAGCTCAGGCAAATCTCAGAAAAAGTTACGTGAGCTAGCGGCAAAACTGTAATGATCCAATGATTTTTCTTCAATTTTTTTAGCAATCACTATCCTACCTCTTTAACTTATTTCGGATTAAATTTCATAAATTTTGAATTTCATTTACCCTTTCATCAAGTGCATATAAAATGTTTTATTCATTGAAAACCGTTAATTTTGTGTTAGCTTGATGCAGAACCAAATCAAAACTAAAACCCAAGAAGTTGAGTATGGGTGAATCCTAGGGAGTCGAGATCATAATCCAAAAGAATTTTTTTTAAAAATTTATTGGAGATAGTGATAATGAACTGCAACTCAGGTAACTTGCGTGAACTGTCAGCTCATTTCCATTTTTCTCATATATATATATATATATAGTTTTTGGATAAAAAGAAAAAATATATATAGTACTCGTAATATTTTAATGCAGTCATATTTGTCAAACAAATTATTAGTGTGAGACTTTCAGTGCATATAAATTAAAAGGCATACATATAAATATTTACATCTTGTCTTAATATATTCAAACTAGTAATCCCTTGGGGTCAATAAAAATTTATATATCCATGACTTTAATTGTTTATTATCCAAAACTACAAGAATGACCAACTATGAGCACATAAAGTCTCAAAATAATACAAAAGTTTACACCCATGACTTTAATTGTTTACTATCCAAAACTACTGGAAGACCAATTATAAGTACTCAAAAGTCTCAAACTACTAATTTATTCCTTTTAACGACAATATTTATATCACGAGTATCATTAGTCTCCTTGATTGGGCGCAGTAGGCAATTTTCTTTTATTTATATCTAGCGTTAATTACCACATGCCTCCTGTAGTATGGAAAATGTATAACTTATATTCCTATAGTTTAAAACTCTCACTTAACCCCTTTAAACCAGGGGATCTAAGTGTAATTAAAACACGATGATTTAGATAGTTCAGAGGATTTAAGTGAGAGTTTTAAATTTTAGGAGTGATAAGTTATACAATCCCGCACTATAGGGGGTCTAAATACAATTAACCCTTATATCTATAAGGGGTTCTCTTTCTAGTGAGCGATTATACAGTGTATGATCTCTATCATTATTTTATTAAAATCTGATTAATGAAATATAGGAAGAGTATACTGTTTTTTGCTTTTAAAAAAAAAAAAAAACCAATATATTTATGATAGATATTTGACAAGCAACCTCAAAGATGTAGATTGGCTTGTTTCTTATTGGATCATGAGCTATTAAAAATGAAGATATTCGTACTAAAATAGGTGTAGCCCTCCATCGATGAGAAAATCGCTTACGATGGTTTGGTCATATGCAACATAGGCCTACAAATGTACCAGTTCGACACGATGAGCTTATTAACGTAGGATAAATTAAAAAAGCGAAAAAAAGACCGAAGAAAACATAGAAGGAAATGATACGAAAATATATGGATTTTAGAGATTTAAATGGGAATATATTACTTGATAAGAATGAATGGAGAAGGATTATCGTAATCAATTCCACGTGATTCTCTTCTGGTTCATGTAGCCTACACCAAATACTTGGAGTAAAAGGCTTAGTTGTTGTTGTGATTATGAGAGATAAATCAGTCTATACATGGGTGCCTTCCAATAATCAACATGCTTGTATATTCTATATGTAGCATATTGTTTAGGGTTAATTACAGTCAGACCCCCTGTAGTATTGGGGATGTGTCACTTAACACCCCTGAAGTTTGAAACTCTCAAAAAACCCCCTTGACTTAGTTATTTTCACTCTCCTTTTCTATTAAAGTGCACTCTTGTCTATTAAAATTCCTATTCTATCCTCATTTCTCAAATTCCTATTGTTGGTTAAAAAGAGAGATGAGGGTAGAATAGGAATTTGAGAGACAAGAGTGCACTTTAGTAAAAAATGAGAGTGAAAATAACTAAATTCAGGGGGTTTTTTGAGAGTTTCAAACTTCAGGGGTGTTAAGTGACACACACCCAATACTACAGGGGGTCTGACTGTAATTAACCCTATTGTTTAATAAGACTCTATATTGATGTCATTTAACTTGGTTGGAATAATGAGCAATGGTCTTCATATATCTACATGTGCAACAAAATTTAAAGACCTCTAACATAGAATACTATACAATTGGCTGCAGTCAACAAACTCATGAGAAGGAGATCTCCTCCTCTCAAAAAATTTTCTATAAATAGAGCCAACTCAGAGATCGAGCTGCATTCACAGAGAGCACTCAGATTACTGTATGATGATGAATTTATGTTATTTTTTTTATGTTTATTATGGCAATGGTAATACTTGAGTAAATATTTTTTAATTTGCATGCAGGAGATATTTAGTTAGTTAACAAGACTTTCATTTGAATCACGAGAGAAAATGGCCGATGGGCTCGACAACGTGCCATTTCTCGTGTTGGACGTCGAGAATCTAGACGCCCAGAGGCTGAACACCTTCCTCCGGCGATTCCGTGAGGAAGCGGGGTGGTCGTACACGCGCCACCGCCCGGTGCTGCCCACCGAGCACCAGACCGATCCTCCTCAGCCCAACAACCGCCGGCAGAATCTCTGCGTCCAGGTCCGCAACCCTAACCTGATCAACTACCGCAGGTACTTCGATATCATACTGCGCTACCGTCAGTATGAGACCCGTGTGCGGCTCCAGCGGTTCGACCTCTATCTGCGTGCGTACCGCCGCACGAACCAATGGCTAGAATTAGCGAGGAATGAGCGGCGGAACGGCCGCGTTCTGGTCCGCCCTGCTGACCCCCTGCTGTTCGGTGGAATCAGGTTGGGCTTCGATCACACCTACGACAGCCTCCGGCCGCAAGCAAATCTGACATTCGACCAGCTGCATCTTGGCCGGGAGAGCCTCATCACAGCAGTGCGGCGGCTGGCGACGTCCGAGGAACCTAGGGAGATAGCGCACTCACTGCTGGTGGTGATTCAGATGCTCATCGAAGCGGCGAGGTTCATCCCTATCTCTGATTATGTAGCTTCCACGCTGGAGCAGGACGAGGCGGTCCCTCTCTGGATGGAGAACCTGGAGCACAACTGGGGGACCCTATCGAATCACGTGACAAGGGCTGACGCCGATGCCAACTATCGCTTCGCCCCTCTCGACTTGAATCTTAGAGACGGAACGAGGAGGATAGAGACGATAGCGCAGCTGCGAGAAGTACTTGGAGTCTTACAAAGGGATCCGGAAACTATCGTTGTGGTGGATCTCCGGCCCGGACACCGCCGCCAGCCCCGGCCGCCTCATGGAGGGGAACTTTAGGCTGTCCTAGCTTAAATAATTCCATATCGGATATAAATCTTAAGATTTATGTATGTGAATGCATAAAGAAATGTAAGAACTTTATTTATGTATGTTACCTCGTATATGTATCCTGTCATAAAATGCTCTTTTTAATCTTAACAGAACAATATTTAATGTATAATATAATAAATAATAAAGTTTTTGTTGATAGATTTGAAAGTATTATTGGTGTGGTTAGTGAGCAACAAAGATTATATATCTTTCTGCAACAAATTTTATTTTAAAGATATTCTTCTCAAATTTGATTTTGTGAAGGATTTTTTTTTTTTATATATATATAGAAAGACAAGTATTATGTGTCAACTATCTTCCAAGCGTTCTTTTTATTTGAAGGAGCTTCCACCACCATTTAGACATCAATGAGATGTTGAAATATGTAGTAGATATCAAAAAAAAATAAAAAAAATAAAATAAAAGAATATGCGGGAGTTTCTCCCGCAGGGTGCACCTACAGGGTGCATCCGTGGGTGCATCCCACCCGCGGGATGCAACCCGTGGGTGGCACTCGCGAGGCGAATCACGATCGTGTTATCTTCTAATCTGGATCTGGAGAATTTGTTTTGGATTTGGAGAAACAATCTGAATTTGGAGAAACAGTTTTGAATTTGGAGAAACAGTTTTCCCTCAATCTATAAAAAAGGGGGAGGTGCACAAGAGCGAGAGCAATGTTTAAAATAACGGTAACGTAACGTTTTATCTCTATTAGGTTAACGCGTAGGTTACGCGATTTTCTATTTATTTAATTAAAAATAAATATAAAACTATATAACATAAATTTTATAAATTGAAAATTCAATTAAAAATTCTAAAAGAAAATATAAAAAATTATATCCCAATATTAATTTTAAATTTCTAATAAGTTTCCTAGTAATTCTCATATTTATCTTTATAAATTAAATTATATTCATATTCATAATTTCAATCATTATCTAAATAAGTAAATAAGATTTCAAACTATTTTTAATTATTATACTTCTCTGACCTCTTGAATAACTTGCAATATCACTTGCAAGCAACCAAACAGTCCCTAAGTAGAGCACTACTATGTGATGACCGTTCCGTAAGTGTGGTATTGCGCAAGAAACAAATATTTAGTGTATGAATTCGTGCATATACCACAGATAATACAGAAAAGATGAAGAACTGACATTGTTGAAGCATTCAACTGTTTCAAATAAGAGAGGAGAAGTTTACTAACCTGTAATTTCTACAATCATGCCCTTGGAAATAATCAATTAGATCAGGGAGAATGCTCCTGTTACCGGTTACATAGAACCAGTGAAGTTGGTAGATAAAAATACTGAAACCATATAGATCAACTATCTGAGTAGAAAAAGATAAAAAGATCAACTTACCTGCAGTTAGACTCTTGCATAGAGTCACTAAGCTTCAAGCAAGCTCAGATTCTACAAAAACATGAAGTACAGTGAATTCAACGAGTTTAATGTGCAGAAGAAGATCAAATGAATGTTGCTTGTGATAACTGCTTCTTACCTTGAAAGATGGAGGTTGGGAGATAGAAATGACACAGAAGAACCAAATCACAATTGTTTGTTATAGCTCACTACAAACTTTTTCCTTCACATTTCAATGAAGTTAGGGTCGCGAATAGTGACCGTATGCATAAATTTACAAAGCCCAGACGGTGCTATAGATGATACATATATACAAATATCAACAACTAGTAAGACTTGTTGCTCTCTTTGAACTATGTTTGATTTCACTGCAGAGGATGCAGGCTCTTTTCAATTGGCGACCCAGGCGCATAGGGAACGAAGCCTCTTCCACCAAAAACAGGGCGCATGAAGGAATTGTCAAACTTACGCCAGTAATAGTGGACCGTGCTGGTTGGCTTGCTGAGGAGCATGCGGAAACTCGTTGGTCGAGGGATATTTTTGCCACTGGATTCAACCTCAGGTTGCTTCCCGTCTCCAAGGAGAGGGATGAGAAAGGAATTGGGAGTTGTAGGCTCTGAGATGCTGCTAAAATGCCCCGTGCTTGGAGGAAGTAGGAACCTCACTAGAGGCTTGGTCATCAACCCGAAAACCTGTCCAATGATGGATAATGGGTCAATCTAGGAGAAAATAAACAGAGAACAAAAGAAAAAAACGACATCGAGAATTTCAAACAAGTCTATTTGGATGTACAACATTAGTTGTAAAGTGGAATATAGCGTACTAGACAAAATGATTGTGCATTTACTGAACACAGAATTAAGGCAAAATGCACACGTATGCATGTATCACAGTTGCCAGTCAGGAGATAAAAATAAATCACCAAAATCGAAACTATGAGAGATACAACAAAGCGAAGAGATGAAACCAGAGAACGCCAATAATTAATGTGGTTTCGAAAAGTTCTACTAGAGATGGTAATGGATATGTCAGTGAGTCAATTTTTGGCCCGCCCTATACAAAATTTTAAATTAAAAACAAAAAATTTTATTATTCTATTTCAAAATGTTATATAGGGCGGGCCAAAAAATTGATCCATGCACACGTCCATTATCATCCCTGTCGTCCACAGATCAGATCAAATCTTCACTAATTGATGATGTTTACAAATACAAATTACAAATCTCTCAAAGATACAAAAGAGATATCTCGCTCTCAAGAAGACGGCTATAAAACTTTCAAAGATTACAAAAGAATCTTCAAAAGCCCTAAAAGCTCAATATAAAAGTCTTCCAAACACCCTTTTCATAGTCTAGGATTGTTAGAGGCACAAACCCTAGTCAAAAAAGGAACCAATTTGATAGCTCATAAGTCCAAATATGAAGCCAACCCAATTCCAGCACATCAGCCCATCCATGGCCTGCCATCGATGGGTCAATACACCCATCACTAGGCTCCAGCCCGAGTGAACCCTTCATTGCCGGGTTTGCTACACCCTTCAATGGGTGTCCATCGATGGCCGCCAATAGCTTATCGATGGGTCCCTGAAATCTTTACAAAAATCCAACACATATATCCCCTTCCACATTCTACTCATATATAACATTTTCTATCAGTGGTGCCACTCACTTTTGGTTGACACTATTTAATAGGATTTGGTCCGTAGGTAAAATCAGCTTTGTAGACTGCACTATCTAATAGGATCTGGTCCATAGATTGGACATGCAAGTTAAGTGATAACTTCTGTATCTTTCCTTTCTGCCGACGCTTGTTCCCTGTTATCACTTTCTTAATTCTCTACCTTTCTCCTGTCCTCCTTTTTCACCTTAAGACATGTCTAAGCTCTTACTGACTCGTATTTGCTTGACATTTTCTTCTCATCAATATTTTGCTACAAGCTTCTGCAGGATTATGAAAAGTTCTTCTTCACTGGCAAAAAATTCTACTTGGTTCCCCATATCTCTCCTGTTTGGATCCTAGATTTCAGCCCTTGATCATTCCAAACTATCAACAGACAAATCCAGTCATAAACATCAAAAAGAAACTATCATCAATCCTCACCATCAGCTTAAGCCTATGGCCATAGAGGTGGTCAACAATGGAGCAAGACTCTGTACTAAGAACTAAGAAGTTTCAGCAAACGATATTAGAAGCTTTACAACCAGAACACTCTTGATCAAGCTAACATCGACCTCCAAAATAGTGGTGACAAAATCTTGGTCAAGGAAACTATAGACAAGAGAAGAGTTTCCCATATAACCTACCATGCCAATTGACAGGTTCAAGATCATTAAGCTTGTGATAAACCCTCCAAAATTCTCCCTTAGACAAAAGAATCTAAAAGCAGGTTCAAAGACAACAAATTTGCCCTAAGAAATTGCACGCATATCTAAGGCATGACATAAGCCAAAATTCCAAAGGATATTTCAAAAACCCAATAAATATTGATGCCATGATTCCTGTCCTTGTAAATTTCAGAGCAGATATCGAGAATCTAAACCTGATTTTCAAATTATTCCTGATGTAACCCCAAAGAAATCTAGTATTCCTATATAATATCAAGTATTAGAATAGGCATAGTGGAACAGTTCGAAATATTAGACAGCATACAAACATTACTTTAGTATATAATACAAAGGTTTCAATGTTAAAACAATAATATGGAGTGCTGGAGGATGGAGACAACTAACCATTGTGCTAAAAAGAACAACAGTGATGGTGCTTGTGATCATTATAGCATTGCCACGCAATTGGGTGTGACCATAAATTGTGAACTGCGAAAAATTACAGAAGTCTTAATATCAGGTAAATCAACCATTATAAAATGGAAAAAAAAAAAGAGTGACTGAAAAAAAAAAAAAAACAACTATGTAAATTCGACAACCTTGGACCTTTTTTGGTGAAAACAACCTTTGACTTTGACATGGCACCATTTCAAATGACACTAGAATTCTGAATTCTAGAGATATTTTAATACATAAAATTAGGCAATTACTACAAATTATAATCATATTTGGTAATTATTAAAGAAAAATATGATCCTAAAATACTTTTAAATATTTAGAGGACAACAACAAAATTAATTTCCGAAAAGAATTCCTCCTCTAGGATTAACAGATGACAATTAAACTTATATGGTAGAAAGTAAGGTTTTATTCTATGAAACACAGACACTTCTATTGTGAAGCTATGTCTGTATTGGACACAGGTATCCTATGTATTTTTTAAGATTAACCTCGTGTTGGTCTATCGTGTCTGTAATCAGCATTGCCGTGTCCATGTGTCATAGGTTTTAAGTATTCGCAAATACCAATATATATAAAAAATATTGTAACGTATTTTTGAGGTGTATGATACAAGGTATTCTGTACGATATTGATATGATGTTGCTGAAATTTCATAAAAAGCCAATATGATAAGCCTGATATTGCCGATTTTGATATCAAAAGGTATCAACTGATACCAATTCCGATATTTTAAAACCTTGGTAGAAAGAGTTCATCATGTATGATATTTTTTATGATGATTATAATATTTTTTTATAATCCGATTCCGATATTTTAAAACCTTGGTAAAAAGAATCATCTTATTTTTATGATAATTTTAATATATTTTTTTAAAATAAAATAGTCATAAGAACTTAAGCTGTACTCTTCTACAACAAGGATATAGAAAAGCAATAGATGAGCAGCACTCATAAACAAAGTAACACTAGTGCACACGTTCAACATATCATATAATTTTTTTTTTTTTTTTGGAGAATAGCAACAATTTATATTCTGTTAGTAAATATTCATATACTAGAAACATATAGAATGCCTTTGTTTCTAAACAATAATATGGAACAAGGGAAATAAAAGAGTTACTGATGTTGTATATAACCTGATTGTAAGCAAGTGCAATTGATACTGCACCACGCATGAGACCTGCCCACCATATTGTAACCTGTCAATCAAATAGCTTGGATTAATATCAACCTGAGTAAAAAGTCTGCAATATATTAAATAATTAAGATGCCAGACACCTACTTGCTGTTTAAAGGTGATTTTTTCATTGGGTGAGTTTTCAGCTAAATTCGATAAGAAAGATAGTGGGAAAACGAATGCAGCTCTTCCAATCAAAACCAAGCCTAGCAGAATTGAGCTCACGGCAATTGATTTTCCAGGACTGCATATTAGAGAGAAAAGGTGATAAGCTACCAAAAATCAATATAATTAAAGTATCTTGATTATGCACATAATTCAGTTAATATTAGTTAAAAAATATAGTATTCGAGTCAAAAATATAAAAAATGTATTAAAAAAAACCTAAACACAAGGGATCTATACTAATTAAACTATAATGATATTAATGTAAGAGAAGCATATCTTGAATGTTAGTACAATGTTCCTATTATTAATTAAAAAAAATACTTTAGGACTACTATTTGGTAAAAAGTAAACTAATCTGGACAGCATAGGGGACTACTGATAGCAGATAATCTTTTGAGAAACATTTCTGCTACTCGTGGACTCACTTGTCACTTGTGTTGAGTCTAACCATAGTCATTTTGTTCATAAACACGCAAAGAAGTGTTCACATCCCTCAATACTATAATATAGGTGAAACAGGAAAAACTGCAACCAACATTCAGAACAACTTTATTTTGTTTTAAATGTTACTGTAAAACTTATATATTGATGTTCACTTGTTGCCTTGTTTCACCAAATCAAAGCTACTTCATACCCCTACGCCTTCCCCACTATTAATTTTGAATACATATGGCTTTGTTATACATTTGAAGAAACATGAGTTGACACTAAGCATCTAACCATCACCTCCACTGCAAGCTCATTGAAGCAAAATGTATAATTAAATACTTGTAAAACTAGTTTCAAAATAAGAGTTGATTTTCAAATGACTTTAAAGCCGTCATGTTGACGCCCTGATCACAATCAGAAAGTAAAAAAATATTTTTGGCATGTAAATTCTACGTTGGCATGTACATTCTCATGATGCCCTGTTGCATATTAGTACTAGATAACAAATGTGATAATTTGGTGTAATCTCGTAATGTGAGGCTTCTACTACTGGGAAGTTGAGTATAGGGTCAGATATTTCATGTAAGTTGAGACCTCCCATTACAGTTCTGGAGATATACATGCTTTGAGTTCGGACCTAACTATGCATATCCACTTGCCTCATGTGTCTAAAGTTTCTATCTTGTTCTCTGCAAAGAAAGTGATTGTATTTTCTCTGTACAAGCTGTGCAACTTCAACACTTTTTCAATAACATGATGTTCATGCCATTAAATGTGTTGATGAAACAAAAGCTACAAATTTTCTATGAATATTATAGTCTACAGAATCAATGTAGGGAGATTACTTCAATGGTTAAATAAGCTAGAAGCATGCAGAGGTAGCCAATAAAGCACTGTTGATAACCGTATAATGTAGGAGACTCGTAGTTCAATGGTTAAATATATTGCACCCAAGACTGGAATAGGAATTTCTCCTTTCTAGACATTGCGGATTCCAAGCCCATTAGCCAGTCCATCTCCTAAAAGCCCACAATATGCTGAGCATTTGACAGGAATGTTTGTGTTGCTTTCCGACATGGTTAATGCTGTTTCCTTAGAAACAGAATTGTGGCCCCAAAAAGATGGAGCCTTGTTTTGACAGTTAGTGGGGTGCAACTTTGGTTTGCCAAAGTGGTTATGATGAGGAGTTGCAAGACATGCTTTCCATGCTCTTTGTGTAGGTTTAATCAAGAGTGAGATAAGGTTGAGACTCCTGGGTGCTTGGCATCTAGTTCAAAGGGTGATTCGGTGAAGTGGTAAACGGATAAGACGGGTGGTTTGAGTACCATATTGGGCAGTGAGATGGTATAGACTCCAAAAAGGGTTTTCCCTAATGGGTCATTGTGAAGAACGAGCCTATTAGCAAGTCCATCTTGGTAAATCATCTATTGTTTAAGTATTGGCTGATCCAACCATGATCAGCCTCCATACATGGTCGATCTCACTATAAACATATTCTGAATCTCTTATAATTCAGATATATCAACTCAATGTTGACTTTAAGATAGAATTGATCAGCACTCTATATCACAAAAACATAGCAACAGACAACCAGGGAAAAAGGGTTTATATATTTCATTACTGAGAAATTGGATTCAAAGTGGAATAAAGAAGCTGCTCAAGTCTGTTCACAAGAGATTGCACAAATTTACTAACAATCATAAATGCAGATGAAAACTAAACCTGTTTTCGACAAGCTTCCACTTTTCAATATCCAAGGCATCCATGCCAACATAAAGGAAGATGAAAATCTCAGCCATAAATGACATTGTAGCAAAAGCATGCCTGTAAAAGTTAGCACAAAATTTATGGCAATAAGCAGAAAGTACAACATAGAGGAATCCCTAAAAACAGCAGTTTGATTTCATGGGCACTTGGGAAAAAGTACATACTTAGTGGTAACTCTGGAACTTTCCGTTATATTATGCCAGGTATAATGTGACATTACTATACCACAAAAGAATACTGTGAGAATACCACTTAAGTTTAACAACTGCAACACAAATTAAATGATTCCACATAAATATTCCACTTAAAAGTAGCTGGCATTAGAGACAAGGACATGAAATCTTGAAACTTCAATAACTTATAAATTAAGCTCACGTTAGCCAGCATATATGACAGGTATGCCAAGAGTGACATTAGAGCAACCTCACGGTCAGTAGAATGCCTGGAATTGTCAAAAACAGTCCCTTTAAAGTCGAACTATCATGGTATCACATGTAAAATGCAGATGAATTAAGTGACAATAAATTGATTCTTCAAAGAGATTTACTTGAAGTTAACTGATAATCTCATCAGTTTGTTTTGGAACAGAAAACATTAATGGGAAAAAAAAGAAGATATATACAAAAAAAAAAGTAGGAATTTTCAGGTTTCAGGATACACAACCTGCCAAAGTACAATTTTTTGATAACGTAAGCACTAAGCAGACCAGCCTGCAGAAAAGAGAAAGCAAATGTAAACAGAAAACCAAGAATAAGTCTCCCCTGTGTGTCTGCGAGGCAGCTAGAAGTGCGGGTCATGGGTCAAGAATAGCAGCATGGTACAGAAAAAAGAAACTTACAAATATTCCAAGGAAGGTACTAGTAGCAAATAAATATAGGAATTTTCCAACGAACTGTAAAAAATTAACAAAGTCGATGTGAACGAGGTCAAGGTTTTGAATTGCATTGAATAGCACCACCGATGTAGCGTCATTGACAACACCTTCACCAAATACTAAGCTATAAAGCAAAGGTGTCTCATCCTGATTAAGCACCTGTTTTAGCCAGTAATCATTTTAATTAAGTGAGCCGTTATTTGATAATGTGGAAATGAAGCACATAAAATTGGAAGAATTTAACCTGCAAGGTGCAAACAGAATCCGTTGCAGAAAATATTGCCCCTATTGCTGCAATATAGCAGGAAAGAAACAAGAATAAGTCTCCAAGAAGGACCAGAAATAACCAAAGAGGGAAGAAAGAGATTTAGAAAGAAACTAGCAGCGTACCAAAATAATCTTTAATTTCCAAGGAACCTATATCCAGCTTACTTAATATTTGGCTGGCACCTGTATGAAGCATAGCAGTCAAGTAAGAGAAATATTAAAATGAGTTTAAAAAAAAAAAAATACAACAGCAATTACACTTAAATCAACATATATTCAAGAACACAAACGCATATCTATAAGATATATTACAGTACGTATATCTATAATATATTACAGCATGAATGCATAAAGATGCTGATATAAACAGTGTGGATAGGTAGACTATGCAGTTTCCTGCAAAGTTATAGGAATCTACTGTGAAGCATAGACACAGACAAGACATGGATACAATATGAAACGGATGCAGGGGCACGTCAAACCCTAAAAAGGGACACACAATATTATGCACGTATGTATGCATTTGATATATATAATGCATTAAAACTTGCAATCATTAAGATACGTTTTAATTAAAGTAGGAAAAAAAAGAGAAAAAAAAATGTTAATAAGAAATATTGACTCTAATTAAGTAACTATAGTAAAGAAAAGAATCTCAGTTCAATTCAAATGATAAAATATTTGTAGTATTTATCTTTGCTAGACATTTAGGGGCAATTAGCTTAGCATCCTTTTTTATATCAAAAGAATTTTTTGTCTTTTAGGCAATATATAATTCCATCTCATCTTGCATTCTCCAAGACTTTTTGAAAGTGGACACGAGCCCAACAAACAATCTGCATGGCATTTTGAAAGCAGACAAGGCTCTGACATGTAAGTTTTTGAACTCTTAAAATATAATACAACTTCGGCATGTCTGATATACATTAGCAGGTATTGTACAAGTGTTGATCTCATACGTATCAACACATACACGACACTCGCTTTAAAGTGTTTGTGCTTCATTGGAAATCCATCATTTAAGAAAAAATCTCAAGAAGATTAAGAATGCATATTCTGAAATATATTTAAAATGTATTAACCTTGTCACCCTCTCCCCCCCTCTCTCTCTCTCTCTCTCTCAAGGAAAAAAAAAAAAAAAAAAACATATCGTTGACATGGGTGAAGTACTGGACACTAAAAGACAGAAAAAACCCATCCAGATTGGTATCACCAGTTCTACCCCTATCCTTAGATGGATCAAGATAAAATTTCATTCTACGAGCTTGGCAATAATCCATGAGGAGGAAATTGAAAATAAATCAGTTATATCCTCTAATATTAACTAAATTAGTTATATTATCCACTAGTAATCCACGAGAAAAATAAAGCACGCGTCTACCTTGAAGTATAAAATTATAGATGAGAACTAAATCATTTATCATATCCAGTGTCTACCTATAATTACTTAACAATAGATGTGAACTAAATCAGTCTGGTAACTAATAACAACCTAATTGCTTAGTCACAACTTAAACTTAACCATGTCATGTTGGATAAGCTTCCATCACATTAGAACTGTCCGGTTAGGTTAGAACTCTAATCATAGAGTTATTTGCTTACGTTTTCCATGTTCAAGATAACAAATTGCTAACCATTTACCCAAAAATCTAGGCATTAGGCCCACATATTATTTGAAGTCAAGCATCCCAATAGTTCACCACAAGCAAGATGGGCATCCCAATACTCCACCACATATGGAAGATGGCAAACACACATAGAAAATAGTACATATAAGAGGCAAATAGATATAACGCCTACATTCGGATTTAAAAGGAGGATCTTCTCCCTTTTCATTCATAGTTCTCCGGTACCATGACAAATGCATCACCCAAAACCTTAAGTTGTTGTATATTATTTAAATCTGAACATCATAATACTCCCCCTCATAACAAAGAGAGCCAAAAAAATTTGTAACATAGAGTACGCCCTTAGTGGTACCCCCCACCCCCAACACAAAAAAATAAATAATAATAATAATAATAATAATAATAATAAACAACCTCACACAGAAGGTACCTATTATGCTCCCTCCAATTATAGTGACCGGAATGTATCTCCACCCTGATTTTGTATAGTTTTCAAAGTGATACATCTCCAACTCACTATTTCGTCTAAAAAAATAATAATGGCTTATGTTTTGTTTCTTAACTTTTGTGTTGGAGCATACACTGCATAAGTATAAAACCTGAGAAACAAATGTTGAGGACTTACCCAATGAAATTAGCGTGAAGGATATCAATGTCCCGACCGCCCCGAACAGAATAATCGTTATAAAATTCCGGAAAAATTGCTTCTTTTTCACCTGGAATCTGGTGCAAAAATATATAACACCCCCAAATTACTCCTAAGCTATAGATCATTGCATTCTTTTGTTCGGGAATCTCATTAACTTTGATTAGGCAATCAAGAATTTACCCAGCATTGAAAATAATCGGCGGGAGCAAGTAAATAAAGAAGAGATCCTCACTAAACACCAACAGCCTCGAACTTTTCCCCACAGTGCTCCAGAGTATCACCCCTCCAGTCAACAGCCCCTGCAATCAAAACCCCCAAACAATCAAAATCCCCCAAAATCAAACCCAAAAAGCACAACAAAAT
Source organism: Dracaena cambodiana (assembly GCA_036321105.1). Classification (NCBI taxonomy): domain Eukaryota; kingdom Viridiplantae; phylum Streptophyta; class Magnoliopsida; order Asparagales; family Asparagaceae; genus Dracaena; species Dracaena cambodiana. The sequence continues at coordinate 29,403,269 of JAYEPQ010000020.1, forward strand.
CAAAACTTTACAATGAAGAGGGCAGTGATGGACTCGTTCATCCATCGGTTCTCCTCGAGGAGATGCCCGATCACGACGCAAGCACATACGAGGGCGGTGAAGAGCGTGATGGAGACGACCGAGAAGTGATCCGTCTCGGATCCCAATTGCAGCGCCATGGCAATCGAAGATTCTTCACCTGATCAAAGATTGCATTTTTATTTATTTATTTGGAGCGAGGGTTTGCTTGGGCTTTAAGGTAACGGGGACTGAGGAATTGGGAAGGGGAGGCGAGTTTAGACTTTGGAGGGGGTTTTGGGGAAATAGTTTTGAAAAGTTGGTAATTTTGGAATTCTGTTGGGTGCTGCTGGGACGAATCTATAAATGAGCACTCCAATGTTTTTGTGAGCACACCGTGCTTAGTTAATGAGCACTCTCACAGGTGTACCACTAAGACCATTGGAGTGCCCATTTAGAAATTCCCAGCTCTCACCGCATCCGAGAATAAAGGAGCTGTCGGAAATATGTTACTTGTACGCCTCGGCACTCTTTTCGTGCCCTAGATTCTGTTAAATTTGGGGTGTGTTTATCATGCCACGTGTGAACAGACTGTTTTGGGAAAAAAAGAAGTCGTCTCTTCTTCTCTTATTGTTACTTTTTTTTTTTTTTTTTTTTTTGTTATTTACAGATCTCTCCCTTAATTCTTTATAAATTATAATTTACTCTTTCAAATCTTCATATTTAGAATTTATTCTTTCAAATCCTTTAATTTACTATAATTTAGTCCTTCAGTTTATATTTTGGTCCGATTTTTCCATTTTATCCATAATTTCCTTCACTTAATTCTCTCTTCCCTCTTCCCCTCTTTTCTTAGTTCTTGTTAGACTCCCTTTTTCTTCTATTCTCTCTCTATTCATTTATTGGGTTCTCCCTCTCTATATCGATACCAAATGTATTATTCTCCACTAAATGTATTAAACCTAAAAATGAATTTATCCAATATAGAGAGGGAGAACCTAATAAATAAATTTAAATGTTTAATACATTTAGTTGAGAATAATATATTTGGTTTCAATATAGAGAGAGAACCCAATAAATGGATAGAGAGATAGAAGAGAAGAACTAGAAGAGGAACCCAGTAAGAACTAAAAAGAGAGATGAACTGGGAACTAAATCGTAATAACTTAAAGGATTTGGGGGACTAAATTCTAAATATGAAGATTTTGAGAACTAAATTATAATTTATAAAGATTTAAATACCCTTTTTTTTTTTCCTCTCCTTCTTCTTTTTTTTTCCTGTTTTGTTAAATAATTCTTTATGATTAATCATATGGTAATAATCCAAGGCGCAATGTCACCTTGTATTATGCAAATATTTGTATATAAGGAAATTCCTAATTGTAGAATTTCCAGTGATCTTAATCTCCTATCAGGATTTTCTAATATAAATATATTGTTCTTCCATACAATAAGGGAATGATAATTCTTCAATTCCAAACAATCCTTTGTTCTACTACGATGATCTAGTCTAATCAGAGAGATCCATAGCTTGTAATATCGAGAGACAAGAGAGATTAAGAGAGATTAAGTGATTAAGTGATTGTAATTATTTTTATAAATAAAATAGTCATCAAACTAGTCCCTTTCATCCGACGTAGACCTGAGTCAATCTCAACAGAACCTCGTTATATATCAATCTCTTTACTGACTCTCTCTCACTTTGTGTAATATCCCAAAATTCGAGCTATCTGTATTGCTTTCTTGAGACTAGTGGTGCCGAATAAGTCCACCGAAGTCAATTTTGGACACCGAAATAACTTTTGGTTAGCATAACTTTAAATCCACAAATACAAATGACATTCGGTCTTCGCAATTATTAGTTTTGTAATATTTGGGATTTTTGGAGATTTTTCTTACGAGACCGAAAAATACTCCCAAAATTGCTAAATTAATAATATTAAAATTATCATTCTAATTACATCGGAATTTTGGTTCATTTATTTCGGACATCGAAACAACAAACGGATAATTTTGTAGTGTTTCTCTCGTCGAGCACTACGTCCTACATAAATTTGGTAGTATTTAGAAAATGTTACACGAAACCAAAATTATTAAATTATTAAATTAATTAATTAATTAAAATAAAATAAATAGGACCGTGAATGGTGGCTGTGTTGTCGTGATTGAGAAAGCGGGTGGCATGGGATTGCAGGATGCGTCACATAGGGAATAATAGTGGTGAGATGTTAAGGGGAGAGGAAGGAAATAAATAGAATATATTCTCTCTCTCTCACGCTCACCATTGGATTCTTCTCCTTTCTTTCCCTCTCGGCCAAAACCAGTAGTAGAGAAGGGGAAAAAAAGAAAAAGAAAAAAAATCAAACCGAGAATTAGAATCAAATATTCGAGATCAAGCCGAGGCAAGTAATACTGCTATTTTCGTTCATTTTATTATTTTATTTATATCTATTTCCGCTCGTTTCATTATTTAATTTATATTTATATACGTAACTTATTTTTTAAAATGCTCAGTTAATATTTTGGATTATTAATTAATATTGAGAACTAAAGTAAAATATTGGGTTAATTTTGATATATATAAATATTATTACGATTTGATATTTTTGGTTTAAAAAAAAAAAAATACATATGCTAAAATCAAATTCATAGACATGCAAAATAAAAAGTTACATGCAAAAAAAAATAATAATTTTGCGCCGGATTGAAAAAGAAAAGGAAAAGAAAAGAAAAATAATTTTTCCTGGGCTTGGCATGGGCCGGAAAAAAACATAACCTAAAAAAAATAAACAAACTTCCGTAGGCTTAGTGGGCCGGACTGCAAAGCTAGAGGAGAGTGAAAAAGGAAAAAAATAAAATAAATAAAAGACTGGGCCTGGCCCAGCCCAGAAGGAAAAAAAAAGAAACGAAAAAAATTGGTGAACTAGGCCTGGCCCGGCCCGGCCCAAAGAAAATAACGGGAAAAAAAAAAGAAAAAGAGAGAGATCATGGGCCTGGGCTGCAGAAAAAAAATAATAAAATAAAACTGGATTTGATGGGTTTGGGTCAGAAATGAAAAAGACATAAAAATAATAATAACAGTGGGTTTGAGCCTGACAGAAAAGAAAAAATAAAATAAAATAAAGTGGGAATTTAGTGGGATTGGACTTCGTTTGGATTAATTGGAAATAATTGATAGGTAAAAATTATTATTACATGATTCATTTGATTCCCAAATTGGGTTATTGATTGGTATTAAGAATTGAACCAATTGTGCACTAACATTTATCATGCTATATGTCATATATTTTGATATTACAAGTCATGTGTTTTACATTTCATATGTTTTGATATTACAAGTCATGTGTTTTAATATTACAGATCACGTGTTATGATACTACATGTCATGTACAGTCATGGAAATGCAAGCATATTATCATGAAAAAAATAATTAAAGAAGGGTTATAAAATTTTCACGTGCATAATTTATTATGAACACGGGGACGGGAGAAACTATATGATGGATAAGAGCCTTGCCGTATAAGAATTGATTGTATTGTTAGGGTCGGGATTCTTTTACTGCAGCGACCTGGGTGATTACTGGATCACCAATTGATATTTACCCAGAGTAGTATGTCCGTTACTGTATACAGTATGGAAATTGATTGTAGTGCCTAGTGGCATGTCATGTTTCAGCGCCATGAATATTGTGGCCGGGTCCCGTGTATGCACATGCACATATACGACAACGGAGAATAGCGCTATGTTATCCATTAATACAGTTTCTATAATTAAATTGGACGATGACTGAGACCAGTAGAATATATGATTAAATAGATAGAGTAGTTATTGTCATATTTATTTATTTATGCTTACCTTCATGTTAATTTATATGTTGCCTTCATGTTAATTTATATGCACACAAACAACACTGACATAAACATACTAATGCACACTGATATTTCTGTACTATGATAGTACACAATTTCTCTTTTTAAATGTATTACTTGCTGGGTTTAATCCCCTGGGTTTTGAATCCAGATTTGGAACGTTAAGAAAGGGATCCAGCTCCACTTGAAGACCCGTACTTCGTTGGACAGATCGAGTGACAATAGACAAGCGAAGTACCTCTGGAGAACTTTTGTATATTTTGTTTATACTTCCTTTTGTCTGGACACTGCTTTTCTTTTTGACTCTTTTGTGTTCATATTTAAAGCAGTGTGCTGTTTTATGTAATGAACTCTTTGTATAAATGAAATCATTTCAGTTTCAGACATGTTATTTATTCATCTGATTGTAGCAGTAGTTACGGTTTTTCCAAGATTCTGTGACTATTGGGTTGTCTAGTGCAAGTAATAAGTAACGTCCTCCGTTTTGGGAAGCAGCTGAAAAACGGAAGCGTTACACTTTGTGCTATTCTATAAAGTAATTCACTCATTGGTATTAGACCAGTTCACCCGTATTAGCCTATCTTGGATCCCAAGCAAATATCAAATCAAAATTTTGGTGCTTAAGGTTTTGAAAGATGGAACAACTACGAGTTCCACGCATCAACCACAAAATCAAGATATATCTATCAAGATCGCATATACCAATTTTCTTAAATTTGTTAAGGAGATAACCAAGCTCACCGAGGCGAGTTTCCAAATGAGCACACCACTTTTCCTAGTAAACCCACTAAATAATTCTTTTACGATTGGACTTTCGATTGAAAAGCAGGCTCGGTAAGAAAAATGGTGTGCTCCTTCGGAAACTCCCCTCACCGAGGCATCAAGTCAACCCCCTCTGGTTTCTGACAACAAAGCAGAAACCTGACAACTCTTGGAGTGCCGATTAGGCCTGCAGGAGGGGAAATTCTAAATGCGCACCACATGTTACTTAGAGAGCTCCAAATCCTATAGTAAAGTGATTTACAACATGGGGGATTATGGTGCACACTTAAGTCAAATGTGCTGTTTATTTAGAATTTCCCTCCATGGGCGGCAGGATAATCTCAATCTAACGGTCAAGATTATCCCCCAACCTATCCATAAACGGAAACCAAAAAAAAAAAAAAAAAAAAAATCACCTCCTCTCAACTATTCCCCTTCCCCCAAATTCCAAACAAAGATTCTCGAAATCGACGGCAATCTCCCTCTCGAATCGCCGCTTCACACTCCGTCGACCGCCTCCTCCTCCGCCAGAGATCGCCGGAGCGGCACCGTCACGTGAGCTCCACGAGGGGAGGAGAACCAGCGGTGTGAACGGAAAAAGAGGGGAAAGGAAAAAACCCCTAATTGGAGCACAAACGCCGGTTCTTGAATCTCTTGCAGGTAAAATATCTCAACTAGATGAAAACTGCATGCAATTGGGATGAGATATTGCTTGTGGTTAATTGTAATGCAGGTTGTTGTTTTCGTCAATGGTGAGGATGACTTGCATGGTGAGGCTTCTCGAAGCTGGAAGCTTGGCGGAGAAATCTGTAGGTGTTTGTTGATTTTTAATGTGGTGGTTACAATTCAAGTGTTTAACTCGTTAGAGAGATGAAAATTGGTTATACATTGTACATTACTGTTCATTGTTATGCAAATTTGGTGTTGATATATATCAAGAAACAAGAAAAAGTACCATGCATCCTGAGCGGGGTTTAAAGCAACTCATGGAAATTTCATGTGAATGGGCATGCATAAGGTTTTCACTCTCTTTTGTCCACCATAATGAGAACAATAAGCCTAGAATTACAAACATTTAGAGCCTTTAAACATGGTTCTGAATATCGAATATCGGGATCGTATCGGATAGATCATTTTCGTATCAGATAGCGGATATCGGATGATATATCGGGAATATACGCTCATATTAGACGTTCATATCAAACATTATATATATATATGCTAAATATGTAAATTTAATATTTTAGAGCTGGTTTAATTTCATTTACCTAACTAATATGGTATAATATAGGTATTCACGAACATGTCAATGCATAAAGCATATCAGAATAAAATAAACTATAAAATAGTTTCAACTAAAGTTAAAAATATAAATTATAGAAATAATTAAGATTCAAACATGACAAGAATAGTAGTTGAAAAAGATTGATAACAATAATAGTAACAGCGAGAATGACAATAATGGTAACAATAACAACAGTAACTGAGAGAGTAAAGACATAAAAAAAGAGAAATGGAAGATGAAGAAAATTTTGGAGAAGGTTTTAGGTCCTGAGTAGTACTTAAATGAAGTATGCAATGTAAATCTGGTATATGTAACCCTTCGCATGTTTGGATCTAAAGTTTCAATAGAAACAATTTAAAAATCTGGGTGAAATAAAAAAGGTGAAAGAATTTGATTTTTCCTTATATATAAGAATAATAATGGTATGAACAACAAATGCATTTCTAAGTTAAAAATTCAATTGAAAAATGAACCATATTATCAGGGTGATATATTGTGGCTATATATCGGTCGATATTGTGAATATCGGAAGATATGCGTACAAAACGATATGGCCCTATTTTTTAACGTATTGTCTCGGTTGATTCCGAAAAATGATATATCGGGAGGATAATATCGGCCTAAAACTGTGCTCGTAAAGGAGGATCCTCTTATGTCCAACGGGCCCTAATCTCTGAAGATGCCTTTATTAGGTAAGGACGTTTACCTATTGACATCAATAAAGAAGACGATGGAGGGGTGTCAAATTTGATTTGCGTAAGAACAATCCTTCTAAAGGGCTTCTCTTAGATGTTTTCATCTTTTTTCTCCTTATTGATTTTTATTAGGTGGTTAAAACTATGTGTTACGATTATAGCTAAGTGTTTAATTTGTGAGAAGATGGAAGCTAGGGATACAACGCATATTACTATTCTTTAATTTATAAGAGAGATTGAAATATGGGGGTATTAGCTCACAATTTATGCTCAAAAAATATATTATTACATGGAATGTTCACTAGTTGTCTTAAACCCCTTTTTCTCTTTGTAAACATAAGTCTACAAAGAAACAAATACATAGAGCATAGACTAGGTGTTGTTTTCTCTTTGTAAACATGTCTACAATGAAACAAGTGCATGGAGCATAAATTGGATGTTGCACTGTCAGTGTGAGATGACATTGTTGTTACTTAACCTCGTCAAAACAGTGAAAACTAGTCTATATCTAGTCAAATTAGTGAACGCAAGCTCATATCCAGATCTAAGTTTAAATTTTAAAATTCAAACCCCCTACTCCTTCAACACTGTTGTTATCTTGGTTCTCGTCTCAAGGCGACTCTAATCTACCATTGTCCACAAGTCATCATCGACATCCTAATTAACAATCTTCCGAGCGTCACATCCACATGTTATTGTCAATGTCGTGTATCGACATGGATCGTCTTCTAAACGTCATAGACCATCTACTCTTTTATCAATATGACCCTTCACCCACCATAGTCCACCCACATATGCACCTTCATCGACATGACCCTTCGCCTACCATAATCCACCCATTATCATGGATGTCGCACGCCTACATCAACCATCTTCTGAATGCTGCAGGTGGAGTCCTTCTTGATGATATATACAAACACTGGCGGCAGATTCTTAGGTGTTCCGATGATTGTTGCTTGCTCATACGTGACAATAGCTATTAATGCATTTTCCATATTTCTTCGAATACTTTACAGATAACTATTCTACATGGGTTTCAGAACTCTTTTGTCGCCCATGTTGATTATTGGCTTCGGTATCTGTTGTTTGTTATCGTTCTGTCTTTAATTCTTTGGTGTGATGCCTAGTGTCAACAGGCCTTACTTTCACAAATCCTACATGCCATCGAAGTTAATAATTCGCTGTGCTAAACGCTTTCGCCAACTGTCGTTCATTCCTCCCTTTCTCATAGTTCAATGATCACCTTGCATCGCTCCTACTGCTTCAGATCTACACAACCTTACTTTGATTGACATCACGGCTACATCCACTCTCCGATCTCCTGCTGGTACACAAGAACAAAGTCACCACGAGAAGTAACCCCACTCTTGTAGTCCTTGCCATCTTTAAAATGTTGGCGAGGATCCAATTGCGAAAGTCTCTTTGGGCCAACCTTCCAAGCACCACTAGTGCCCATTCCCCATTTCTCATTGTACTGCCTAATATCTAAAGTTTTAGAGATTGAGGGAGGGAGGGAGGGAGGCTTTGGATTTGAAGAGGAGGCACTATCAAGTGTCTTCATTTTTTGTCCCCGTACTTGCACTTGGAGAAATGCGTATGGCATCATCCTTTGTCATTTAGTGTTTGGGCCCTTTTACTTGCTATTGATGGGAAAAATCATAGTCTAATTACTCATTCATTTACTCCAATGGAAGATCATAGGTGTTTGCAAAGCAATTGGTATGGATGAAGATATCTAATTTTCCCCCCTTGTTGTTTGCGTTAAAAGCCATATGAAGAATAAAACCATCTCTTTTGCCTGTCCACAAGTCTCTAATTGCCAAGTGCACAAATTAGATTTTTGGGCAGAGTAGTTGCGATTCATGCCACAACCATTATTTCCATTCCCAGTTGTCAAACTAATTCACAATGCACCACCTTCTATATCTATACTCCTTATTAAGTCAAGCTATTCCAACGTATACCTTCTTTGTTACACCAAGCTTCTCCGTCTGGCCCTAGAGCCTCTTTGATTGCAAGTTTTGCCTTCCATTTTTTGCATCACGATATTTTACAATGAACCTTGGCATTTCCATTGTCATAGGATATGATCACTGTTGTACTACCTTCCATTTTATCTCAGGACAAACCTTTCCCCACCACCTTCTCCTTATTTGTGCTGCGTTACCTTGCAACCAGATCTGGCAATTGGTTTTTCTGATCCAAACTTGAAATCGGGCTCACAATTGTATGCATTGTTATACCCTTTCGGATCCACTGGGGAACAATATGGGGATCTCCAACTCCCATGCCAATAGTCCTTTGGAAGAGGGGTATTGAAGATTGGTTGCCACTTTTCTCCATGTTTCTTGGATCTTTTTTGGGATCCAGTAGCCTGAAGAATTGCTTTAGACGGAAGTCTTTTTGTGAAGCATATCATCTCCAAGGAGAAGATTTCTTGCAAAAATCTTCCAATAGGACCCTGTATGAGGAGCAATTATCTATCTGTAGATGACTTCCTCTAAATCAGTGTGTTTCTGGCATCCCTTTCTATACTAAGGGTTGTGAGACTTTGTAATACATTGTAGGTGCTATGGAGGCCTTTTGGTGCTAGGTTTATTGACATATGGCCTGCTCATGCTCATGGATGTCATCACGCTCATTCCTTTTGGAGATATTCTTTATATATCTCCACATGTTTTTTGAGTTTCTCTGGTTTCTTTGTTGTGCAAATTCTTTGGGATTCAAAGCTTGATGTCACTAATAAATATTGGCGAGTTTTGGATACTCAAGAGATGGGAAGGGATTATAGTTGACGAAGCAACTGGAGACTAGAGATGGGCAAGTAATTAAGAAGGGTGTGCTAGTGGTTAATCTAATAGAGGGGCCTTAAACAGAACTGAATGGAGGAAATGACCTCATTACATATCTTCCTCAATCTCTGGCTGACATCCATTCATAGCCTTTTCTTTTTGGTGCAGAAGACTTGTTTCCATTTGCATTTTCCAGGTGCAGGATCCCATCATCATGGCCATGACTTGGTTCTTTGGCCGGAGAAAAGCACAAGGATATTTAAATTCTCTTCAAACCAATGTTTAAAATAGTGATAATGGTAACGTAACGTGTTTGCCTTTGTTAGGTTATATTGCATATAGCCTAACGCATAAGGTATGTTATGCAATTTCGTGTTTATTTAATAAAATAAATATAAAACTATATAAAATAATTTTTATAAATTTAAAAATAAATTTTAAAATTTTAAAAGATGAATATAAAAGTATTTTATAATTCAAAGCAAATTGAGCGACAGAGTGTCAAATCCATGGGTTCTTGGAGTGGTGTATGCATCAGTCGATGACAATGAAAGAGTAAGGCTATAGGAGGCCATAACAAGTGCAGCTCAGCTACAACATCCCTTGGTCATCATGGGTGATTTCAATGTCTACTTCGCTATGGTGGAGAAGATGGTGGTAATGTTTTAAATAGCGACTGCTATATTGGATAATATATATTGGCTGCTAGAGCAGTTTTGACCTCAATCACAATAATATGGAACCTTACATGTGTTAAGCATTTTGGGGAAAAAATTGACGGTATATCAGCATCAAGCCGATATATTAGCTGCAATCGTAGGCTTGAAAATAGCTCAAAATCATGCAATATTGGTGACCATGCTGTTGGGTTGAAAATTTGATTTGGGTCGAAGACCAAATGACCCAAATTGGAACTCGTTGCTATTTATACACCTCGTCGAGAGATTTAGGACTCATTGCTATTATTCCTAATTTCTCTCGACTCATTCTGCATCTGCACAGAGAAAGAAGTATCGAGGTCGATCGAGGGATTATTCGCAGAGGTCAACGACATTGATTAGCAAAGCGAAGCAACAAGCCACAATTTCTCTCAATTCCTTCCTCCATGGCGCAATGAAGGGACTTGGGAATCATCGACAAGGATCATGGTCAGGAGACATCACGGGGTTTAGCGAAGCATCAGCTGGGGGAGAGATCATCATGGACTTCCGTTCCACGAAAGTGATTTGATTCTCTCTTCCCAGTTCCAGTAGAAGAGGATCTCAGTGTTCCCACAACTTCTTCTTAAGGTAACTTCTTTTCCTTTCTTGATAAGTTGAAAATCAATGAAGTTCACAAAAATATATGCTAATATTTTAATTTTGTAATTTTATATTTTTAAATTGACTTCCTTGCGATTTTTCTTTCCCTTAATTTCAATTTGGTTTATGTAAAGTTTCTAGTACCATATGCCTAATCGAGGACGGCAATAAGAGATTTTTCTAAGTTCATTTTACAAAATTTTTATCCCCAAATTGTTTATGGTTTAGTGAATGCTAACTGATAACAACTACCTTTCTTTGGAATTTTGATATTTTGGAATTTCGATATGAAATATTGTAAGATTAGTGTACACGAAATTATGATATTTTATGTAGGTTTACATTATATATGTATATATTATCTTATTCATATTTGATTCAGGACACGAGGATGTAACTGATATGCACTATAGAATTTTTACAATCAATATATCCGCTACATCTGATATTTAAAACCTTATGAGGTATGCTTAAGGAGGATAGAGTGGTTTGGGATTTAAGGAACATCGTTTGACAATGCAGTTTGGTCAACATGAAGTTCATAGGGTATCAGTTTACTTGGATGAATTAGAAAATTTGGGGAAGATGCATCTTCGAGAGGCTCAATTGAGTCTCGTGGGTCCTGATTGGCTTTCAGAGCACCCACGGGCATTCTTACTTCAAGTAAGATTGTCATCGGATCACTGTTTGATACTACTCGATTTTGAGCAGAATTCTAGAGGTGGATCGAAGCCATTCAGGTTCAAATGATTCTGATTGCAGATGCAAGAATGGAGGTAATTCACGTTTGGCAAAAGCCAGTAAAAGGGTAATCCAGCGATGAAGGTTTTTTCAAGAAGTAGGAGGTCAAGGGTGCGCTTTGATTATGGAACAAGGAACATGTCAGCAATGTCTTTGAGAATGGTAGAAAGCTTACGACTGAGCTCGAGGATCTTCAAAGAGGATATCAAGTGGGTGCATGTTTGGGAATCTCAAGAGAAGTTCAAGTCCGTCAAAGCATATATTTGTTATACTTTGAAATGTCAAGAGTTGCTCTAGAGGCAAAAGTGTAGAGTTAGCTGATTAAAGGGTAGTGAGATGAACTCAAATTTTTTTCACGATTCAATTCTCATCGAAGAGTGAGGAGCTTTATAAATGAGCTCTATGTTGCTTATGGCTCTATCTTCGTGGGAGATGAATACCTCCCATAATTATGGGTTGATTATTTCTCTGGAAGATGGAACTCAGAGGAGCCAATCTATGATGAGTCTAACATGGAGGTTATTTCGAACTAATATCAGAAGAAGATAGCGAAGTGCTTATTCAGTCACTCTCTTTAGAGGAGGTTGAGGCTGTGGTTAAACCTATGCCTGCAAACAAGTCCCCTGGCCTTGACAGGTTATCAGGAACGTATTGCAAGTTTAACAGATGCTTTTATAGAGGCTATCAATCACTTATTTATGACTAAGGGGTTGCCACCACTGAGGAAAGCTACATTCGTCATGCTAATACCGATGGTATCAGACCCTACTTTGCCAAACCATTATTGGCCTATTAGTTTTTGCAATAATTCATATAAAATCATCTCCAAGTTACTTGTAAGTCGCATGAAGGAATTGCTCCCCAAAATCATCTCAGTGATGCAGAGTGCTTTTGTTTCTGGGAGATACATTCAGATAACATACTATTACCGCAAAAAACTCTATACTCTATGAGAAGAGGTAAGGGGATTATGCCGATGATAACAATTTAGATACACAGTGGGTTTATGATTGATTTTATTCTATGTTATGGAATAATCAGAACCAACTAATCTATTTATTAAGAGTCAAGGGATACATATATTTGTAGGTGTTTTAATACCATACAAACAATCCAACAGGCGATGCGGGACTAATTCTAAACTAAATCCAAATACAAGATAGTTTTTTAATCTAACATTCCCCCTCAAGTTGGAGTATAAATATCAATTATACTCAACTTGTTGTATAGACTACAAAACACTGTCTCCCTTTTCAATACTACAGATTAACTTGAAGTGGATGAGTAATAATAGCAGTAGCAACAGTAAACAATAATAGTAGTAGTAGTGGCAGTTGATGAATCACTTAAATCATCAGAACACACCCATATTCGAGCAGCAGCAGCTGTAGCAACAGATAAACTTCTTTTTTAGAAGCAGTAATATGTAGTAGATAAATATCTTTCTTAGAAATAGTAAAAAACAGTAGATAAACTTTTTTCTTAGAGTCTCTACAGTCACAAAATAAAGAATAAACAGAAACTGAAGTAGACGCGGAATCGAATTGGCGAAGCAATTGCGAAATCTGAATCGGAGTCGGATTCGGCATCAAATTGGTGATACGATTGTGGAGTCGGAATCGGAATCAGAATCGGTGTTGGAATCGAAGTCGGAATCGGAGTCGGCTATCGATTAGGATGGTTGAGATTGAGTGATGAGATTTATTTCATAACTCACTCTGGTACCATATTATAAAATAATCAGAACCAACCAACCTATTTTATTATGAGTCAAGTGATACATATATTTATAGGTGTCTCAATCAATGTTTAAAATAACGATAATAGTAACATAACGTTTTGTCTCTGTTAGATTATATAGCATATAGTGTAACGCATAACGCAGGTTATGTGATTTTCTATTTATTTAATTAAAAATAAATATAAAACTATATAAAATAAATTTTATAAATTGAAAATTGAATTAAAAATTCTAAAAGAAAATAGAAAAAAAATTATATCACGGTATTAATTCTAAATTTCTAACAAGTTTCGCTGTAATTCTCATATTTATTTTCATAAATTAAATTACATTAACACTCATAATTTTAGTCATCATCTAAATAAGAAAACAAGATTTCAAATTTATTTTCAATTATTATTAATATTGTAATTTATATTTTGTAATGCTCAATTTATACTATTTTTAATTGTTTATTTTAGATTAGCTGAGAATTTAATTTACTCAGCAAGTAAGAAATTTCAATAATTGAAAAAGAATTATAAATTTTTTTTTCAGTAATTGGAAAGAAATTATAACAAATAAATAAGTATGTACAAACTAACAATTTTACAAGCAATCAAATAAACAAACAAGCCGTCAAGTGAAAAAACTACAGCAATTTGTTAACAATCAAAATAAATAATCAAAATTAATATAAAAACTATTTAAAAATTATTGTAAATGACGTAACATAACGAAATTTAACGTAACGTAATGTAAAATAACGTAAAATAATATAAAAAATGCATCGTTACGATGCATTGAGTTATTTTCGACTGTTAAGTAACATTGACTTTCTGTTAGGTTTCATAACGCAACATAACGGGTTTCATAACGCGTTATTTTCAACATTGGTCTCAACACTATACAAACAATCCTGCATGTAATGTGAGACTAAATCCAAATACAAGATAGTTTTCTTATCTAACATTCTAAGTATCGACTACTATGAATGATATATCAGTCGATATATCGTTTTGGATGGTTTGCTGATATGATGTAGAAACCTGTATTCGCTTATCTCCCTGATATATCATCCGATATCTCTCTATTTGATATGAGAACATCCTATCCAATACAAACTGGATACTCGATTTTTAAAACCTTGTTAATGGGATGACCATTCATAAAGGCAGTGATGATTAAATTTGGGTTCCATGAAACCTTTGTTGAGATGATTATGGGATTCATCGACTCTCTGTTGTTTGTGGCATTGGTAAATGGCAATGCTACTCAGTGGTTAAAATATAATGTTGGTTTGAGGCAAAAGACCCGTTGTCACCTTGTTTATTCATCCAGGTGTTTATATATATTATTGAAGCAGAACAAAAGAAGTGTTCAGTTTGCATCTTAACATAGAGGATGAGGAACTGTGCTATTTGGGATATACTGATGATTATCTAGTTTTTAATCAAGCCTCTCTTTTCCAAAGTAGACAGGTGAAGAGGGTGATGAGCAGTATTGTAGGAAGAGCGGGCAATGGACAAGTCCTAGGTTGTTTTAGGAGTGGTTAGAGGAGGCGAATATTGTGGGCACCTGGCTTCAGTCCTGGAACATTACCTTTCAGGTATTTGGGTGCAACAATCGTCATTGATAGACGGAAGGTGTCGGATTTTGAGCCCTTGATGCAGGGCCAGAAAGAAGCCAGGAAAGCAAAGTCTTTGACGTTTGTGGATAGAGTTACACTTATCAAAGCAGTACTGTGGCCCTTTCCTTTTCTTATATTGTATGCTAGCGGGGTACCTGAAGCAATATTGGAGAAATTAGAACAATATTTCTGTATGTTTCTTTGGTCAAAAGATGGAAGATCTAGGGGACTCGCAATGGTGCGATTGGATGAGTTGTGTAAATCTAAGGAGCATGGAGGTCTCCGATTTTGAAAACTGGAGCAGTGTCATAGGCCTTGTTGGCAAGACAAATTATTTAAGTCAGTCTAGGTCAAGATGTTTGCGGGCTGCTGCTACTGATCTTAAAATACAGTATTCAAGGAAGGTGTGGAGGATGAAGGCTACAGAGGGGTGCTCTCAAAGTTGGGCTGCAATTAAAGTGCGGTTCAAGATGGAGTATTGGGAAATAAGGGATGGCAACTTGATGACTGTGCTGGAGTCACCTTGGTTGGACACGGTTCTTTTATGTAAATCCCAGACTCCTATCAGGAATATGGAGCTGCTCATTAAGTCTCCTTTTTATCAGGGGAGCTGGAGAGTGGAATAAGGATTTATTGCTGATTTTTTTTTGAGCGGCAGGTTATGGATCAGATTGAAAATATCAACAAGGGGGCTGGGATCATTGACGGTATGCTATGGAGAGGGCAACCTCTGGCTGTAGTCACCACCAAAAAACTGTTTGAGGTAGTGAAGTTGAGATGGGTGCTGTTTGCATCCGGCAAAATTTGAGCTTCGTGGGTGTGGAAAATTTTCGTCTCGTACAGGATGAGATGCTGGCTTTGGAGATTAGCAAAGGAGGCGATTGTGTCGAGGAGTTTTTTGTGGTGGCGATACTATGAGGTGTGCACAGTGGATTTTCGGTGAATATAACTTCTGTTTGATAGTTGATTGCTCGAAGTCAAGGGAGGCTTGGTGTTCGCTCGAGGCCATTCTCGGAATGCGAGAGCCAGTTGAGAGCATAGAGTGTTTGCTACGAGGTTGAACTTCTTGTTCTTGGCAAGGGATGAACACAAGCTTGGATCGCTTATTGTGTGTGGTTAATCTGGAAGGATCCAAATGCTGAAGTGTTTGGTAGTGAGATTATTAGCGCTTGTGTTGTTGCAAACATGGCACTGACCCTAGAGAAGGAGAGAATAGCGGTTTTTGCTGAGACGGCAAAGGAGGATCTAGGCAAAGTTGATGTTCTGCATGCTCAACTGATCTGTTGGAAGAAGTCGCCTGTGAGAAGTTAGTTTAGTAGCTTCTTTCATCCAGTTAGTGAGCTAGCCATCATGGGTTTTATTGTGCGAGATTGGGAAGGAATACTATTGCTTGTGGTGGCAGCTCCAAAGGAGGCGAGCTCTCAAGGCTGCATTGGAGGTGGTCGGTAGATGCTCTCAGCTGGTACAGTGTTTGAAAATTATTCTAGAGGGTGACAGCAAGGAGGTGATCGATCATATATCTCTGCAACATTGGAGGATGACATTCGAGTTGTCAAAGTGATGAAATACAACTGCATGAGTTCTCAGAGTTTTCCATAGCGCACACATTGAGAGAGGGAAACATGTGTGCACGCTGGATTGTGTCGGAAGCAGAGAGTAAAAGGATGAATATCTATTTTACAGAAGCTCCACTTATGGAGCTTTACAGGTTACGGAGGCATGCTGCAAGAGGATTTAGTATGGGAGGTCGTAAGCCTTGATAAAGACTTTTGATTAGCCAAAAAGAAAAAAAGAAAAAAAACAAAATGGAACATCTTTTCAAAGAAATCTCACCCAAATTCTCAAGAAAATCCCTCCAGCAAAACAATGAGAGATGCAAGCGCTGTACAACTATCTATATTTATAAGTTCCAAATACTTTGATTAGAATCTAAATATTATGGAACATGACTATATTTTTCTATTATAGATTGTTTGGATAATATTATACAATAATACATAACAACCATGAAAAATAAGGTAAATACAAAGTCAAATCAAATGTGGGCTCCTATTTAAATGGCTATTCGTCCTATTCCTAATAGAATTTAGAGACTGACGCAAGACATAAATTTCCAATAGAGTATGCTAATTTATGATGCAAATGTTTTGTTATAGTACTTGTGGAGATGCTGCCAAGCTTTACTCCACTTATTATGAAAATATATGATTTATGATATTTATGGCTAGGTCTGCAACAGAGTTGGGAGAACATGAAGAGAAATCTGTGGAAGAAAAAGTGACAATGTCCAAACAACAAACACAGTCTTAAGATTCCTATTATTAAATTAGAAAACTATCTTATAGTTGGTTTTAGTTTAGGTTTAGTTTCACATCGCCCATTGGATTGTTTGTATAGTGTTAAGACACCTATAAATATATGCATATCTTGAGTTATAATAAATAGGTTCTGATTATTTCATAATATGATATCGGAGAATGTTATGAAATAAATCTCAGTCGTCAATCTCAACCATTCTAATCGATAACCGACTCCGATTTCGACTCCGACTCCGCGCAATCGTATCACCAATTCGATATTGACTCTAATTCTGACTACGATTCTGACTTCGACTTTGCAATCACATCGCCAATTCGATTCTGTATTTGCTTTAGTTTCCGTTTCTTTTCTACTTCGTGACTGCAAGTATTCTGGTTTGTCCCTCCTCAACTGCAAAGGTGTAATTCAGGGGTGTTCTCTGATGATTCAAGTGATTTATCAATTGCTACTACTACTACTAATACCGTCTATTGCTGCTGCTCATCCACTTCAAATTAATCTGTACTTGAAGAGAAAAATAATATTTTCTAATCTATGTAACAAGTTGGCTATAATTGAAATTTGTACTCCAACTTGAGGGGAGTGTTAGATTAGAAAACTATTTTGTATTTCGGTTTAATTTAAATTTAGTTTCACATTGCCTGTTGCATTATTTGTATGGTGGTGAGACACCTATAAAATATGTATTTCTTGATTCATAATAAATAGATTGGTTGGTTCTGCATAATACTATAACGACTTTGCAAAATCCATCTTTGAATAAATTTTAAGTATGACTTAAAAATCAGAAAATCTTTAATCAATTTATCACCATATGTACATAACACAATCTACAATAACTGAAAAAACTCTCTGTTGAACAGTTTCACATCACGTTCAATAAAACTAACGATCCACTAGGATTTAGCCACAACCATGGAATTAGTCCTTTTTTTTTTTTCAAGCATAGGTATCAGAAGGCACTATTGGTTATTAGGACATTTTGATAACCACTGGTGGTCCCCAGCCAAGTGTGCTATGCCAACTAGTGTCATATATGGCAAACTAGTATCGTATATGGCAGTGAGTTATCTCTTGGGTTTCCTCCTCATTAGTATGTTTTACAGTTTAACTGTTCCTTTCAGGTTCATTATCTACTGGCAAATTCTCCTCAATAGGCCACAATGACTTGATCATACACCTATGACCAGGTTCAGAATTTTCATTACAATTGAAACAAAAAAAAATCCCCTTGTTTTTGTCGTAGTTCTGGAGACCCCCTTTTGAGTATTAGCTTCTGATCAAATTTCTGAGCTATCTTAAAATCATCTTGGTTGAACTCTGGTCTTGAAACCTGCACATCAACTACGCTATCCTCCTTCAGGCTTCCAACAAATCTAATAGTCTAAGTTCATAGAAGCTCAATGAACTTGGGATGAGAGCCTTATTACAAACCTTTGTTGATACTCCATACTAACGTCTACTTTAAATGGAACAGTGATATGAAGTAAAGACACTTCAAAGTGAGTGTTGAGTTTGTATCGAATACAACAATATCTGATACTTGCACGATACTTGTCGATATGTACCAGACATATCGAACATGTGTCGGTTTTTAAGAACCCAAAAACTTATGTATTGGAGCCGTGTCCGCATTCAAAAAATCATAAAAATTACATGTTAAGCACTGTAGAGTCATATATTGCCTACAAAGGGTATAAGAAATTCCGACATAAAAGAACACTAAGTAGGCCCCAAATGCCTTGGAAAGATAGAGACTTAAAGTATTTAATTCAAGGTATCGATTATTGGATTGAATTCAGTTTTTTCTTTAATATAGTTACTGGATTAGAATCTATGTTTATATTATTAAAAATAAAAAAATTCTTTGTACTTCAAAAACACATGTCTTGGCAATTTGTAAGATATTTACAATATCATCAGCTGTTTCCATGTAGATGTAGAAGTGCTCCTTGTTTCTCTTCAAAGCAAAATTTCCCGTTCATATTTTGGTTATTACATCATCAAGAGGAATATCAACATTTCGCTTATGGCAAAGTATCTAAAAGAATTACTGACTGGTATTTGTATCTGTATAGATATACCTCTTGGCACCATGCAGCAGCCAAATAGAAGTCTCACGGTGGGGTAGCCGTCTATATGTTTTTTGACGAAACAGATCACTAAATATGTTAGATGAGACTCAATGGTAATTCTTTCTCCATTGTTCTTTCAGTTTTATCTGCATAGTTGAATGGCATAGGTTACACCATCTCTTGATTGACAAATTGCCTACTTTAATTTTACTCCTTTGAAGAGAAAAACACCGAAACTCGTTGCGTTTAAAATAGCCTAATTAGCAGCTTGCACCATTCAGGTGGGTAGAGGGCTCATCACACTGCAAATCCTATGGCCAACTGCTACGCCCATTTCTGGCTGGTCTCAGAGGATATTTGAAAATATTGAATGACTGATCAAATTCCAAAATTTTTGTTAACACGGTATATTTACCCAGCTGCCCCTCATTGATCCTCTCACAATTGACTGCAGGAAAGATGATGTTACTTAGATATGCATCTCTTCTAGATTACCATAAGAATTTCCTAAAAAGATATACGCTGTACGTACACGTGGGAAGTTTGTATTCTATGCTGGAGTAGATGACATGATACTGTATCTAGCGTACAGTGATATCGGACACAATGGAAAAAGGAAAATTTCCCTTTGGGCTACTTGCATGCTAGCATTCTTTGCATCTTTTGGTCCATAGATGCCAAGAGAATTTGTGACCATGGAGGTATAAAAAGTATCAAAGGAACTCAATGATTCATGGTCCTATATGCATTGCATGAGCATCACTTTTTTATGGGTCCCCAACCTGTAAGAAAAAAACAGAGATTGAGGACTACATCATTCATGCACTGTTCTTGTTACTCATCTCGGAATGTTTTGCCAAAAACCATTTAGGATCCATTGGAACAAATTGAAATGGGGAAGATGGCAGTTTTCTCATTCCCTTTGGCCATTGAATTCAGATGCATGTACTGAAACTTTGATAATTCGATGCTATGCATCCAAATCATGAGCATGGCCAGCCTCTAAAATGAGAAAGCTTGCTTTTTTTGGTTCCGCATGTACGCGGTGCATCGAACGACTCTATGTTTCTTATTGTTTGCTATTGTCACTGTCATGTTATTTGTTAAAATTGTCATAAATTACCATCTCTGTTATTTATTTTTTCTAGTTTGTCTGATGTTTGAATTGGCAGAGTTCAGAGACTTGTTCATGCTGACTGAGAGCAGCCTTTCAACTGCAGGTTAGTTACCGTTGGGCTTTTACAGTTAAGAATGAAATTTTTTTTACCGACGCTTTCGAATCTTTCGGTGATAATTAGTTCTAGGCTAAAGTGGAAGAAACCCCGACGAAGTATCAAGGTTTTTTCAAAAACCCCAAATATAAACCCCCATAAAATTTCAAATTTAATGAAAATCTCCAAATAGCATAAAGAAGATCAAAGAGTGTGTATACAATGGATACATTAATTTTCCACTAATATCGTTTGGGAGTTTTTATAAATTTAAAATCTCATGGGAGTTTATATAATATAAAATAGTTTATGGATGTTTCTGATAGTTTGTGGATTTTTATTTTTTATTTTTTTTCCTACTTTCGCCTTTGTTGTTTGAAAGCGTATTTATATTATTATTTTTAATTGCAAACAACTAAGATGCATGAATTGAACTTCAAAAGTTTCAGTATTGTTGAAAATTTTCAGTATAAAAGGGCCATCCTTTTTATTCTTCTACGTTTCTTTCCATCTATGCTAGATTTAACATTAGAGAATTGACATATGGAATCAAAAATGCAAGTTGCATATCAAATTCTTTAAATATTAGTGTATTTATCATCACCAAACCCATTAGTCTCGTGTGTAGCACCACTCTTCACAGGTTCTGAGTTCAATTTCCAGTGAAGGTTTAGTTTGAATAATATTCATGATAATTAACTTACATCACCATCCATCCTTTTACGAGGGTCCATCTCAATCATTTTGGATTGCTTGACATGTATGTGATGGTACAGCGCGAACCATGTATCGTCGCCCAATTTGTACGGTGGTCCACGCCGGGACCGATCAATCGATGATTCTGTTCGGTGGTCCAACGTTGACGACCTGGATGGATTCTAAATTTGCGACTATTAGGAGCTTGAAGCATGATGAGTGATATTGAAGTGTAAACATATGGTCCCCGATGGCTTTATTAGTTTGGTTGTTGAGGATAAGATTGATTTGTTTCCATACAAATGATTGTTCCTAAGTTATTCCTGCTTATCATCAAATGCTAAGATAACTTAAAGCTAAGACTTCTCTTTTTAGTTTTTACTACCAAAAGTTGTTCAACGGTAGGGGTGAACAGAATTTGATTAAAATCGAAAAAACTAACTGAAACCATCCTGAATAAGCAAAATCAAAATAGTCCTCCAATGTCATTTGATGTTAGGGATAGTAATGAACGTGTTCATAAACTAAATTTTGACTTTCTTTATATAAAATTTTGAATTAAGAAATTGAAAAAAAAATTTAATTCAAAATTTTGTATAGTGCAGATCAAAATTTGACCCGTAGGAGCGTACATTACTATTCCTATCTAATGTCCATCAGCTTCAAGTTCACTATCAATCCAAGGTCCATGTATTCCACCTTGCTTAGTTTCTTACAAGGAAGTTATAAGAGAAGTAGAGCAATTTTCTTCGATACACTGAGGGTTAGACAGACTCACTCCCAAAATATTAGGGATGTCAAATTTTTATCTATTTTATATAAAATTTTGAATTAGAAAAATAGAATTTTTATTTTTAATTTAAAATTTTATAAAGGACGGATCAAAATTTGATTCGTGGATGCGTCTATTACTATCTCTGTAAAAGATAAAGGATTTTCAAATGGAACATCCTTACAGATATGTAATAATCTCTTACATTATATAGCTTTCGATGATAGAGACTTGGGAGTTGAATTGACGACAACGTATAATATCTGTAGCTAACGAGAAACTTGCCAATGAGCAATGTTGTTAGTGGCATCACCATTTTCTAATTAGTGAAAAGTTCAGAGTTTGACCTTCGATTGGAACTCAATATGGATAATATTGAAAAAAAAAAAAATATGTATGTGTGAATGTGATTAGCAAAAGAAATTTGTTTTTGTATAACAGCTAAATCTTTAATAAAATTGACTAAACTGATTAGGATTAGAAATCAAATATTTAAAAATTATTATTTTAATCATTTTGGTAAGCATGTCTCTTCTAAGTATCCAATTAGTATTATATTTATTTATATGTGTGTGTACACACATATGGAGTATTGCTCTTTTCTTCATCTTTCTAATTAAGATCTCCATTGCTGAACTCCAAAAAGATAATTTTGATATCAAGTTAATTTAAAATCATTAAAGGCCAAGTTATGAAATGGGAGTTTTCACGTCAACAAATTTTAGACCAATTTCGAGCAATATTAGCATAAAATAACCTCTCTTACAAATTGGCGACGAATGGTGCGACTGAAGCCCAAAGCTCATTGGCTGCTAGAAGTACCAAAACTCTGTATTAAACAATCACCCAATGCACATCAAGTACACGGTCCGCAAGATTCTCCTCCTCTTGGATTCATTTAAAAAAAAAAAAAACCAAATAATTAAATTTTTATTATTCTAACACAAATCTCGGTCTGATGCACGTTTTCACAGTTCAGCAAGCCCCCAATTAGAGGTATCCATAGATTTGAGCGCCGACCTTGTTTTTATTTTAATTTTTTTTTGGGTAAATAAATTTTCTTAAAAAACTATTTTCTCGAGAGAACAAAATAAAAAAAATTAAATGCAAATTGTAAAAATCTACTGCCCACCAATGCTTACCGTTGCCGACAACAAATCTTAGATGAGAATGGACAAGTTTAAGAGTTATTACCGGTCCATTCTATTTAAACTTTTGAATTTAAAAAAAAAAAAAATTATTTTAATTTAAGATTTTGAATATGACAGCCAAATGAGTGATCCTTAAACCCGTCTATTTTCAGGGAGTTTCCAAAGGAGCACACCAATTTTCTTAGTGAGCCCACTTTTCAGCGTTTTTTTTATCCGGGCTCAAAATCCGAACAGATATAAAGTGGGCTCATTGCGAAGAATGGTGTGCTCCTTTGGAAACTCCCTATTTTCATAATATGGTTATTGGGTTTCAACAAAGGCCAATGCCCGAATCCGATAGTCTTATTGGGTTCGGATAGGTAAATTTTTTTATTGTAACTAGTATTGTAATTCTACCTACGTTTGAATGAAGAACATAAACTTGATATAGTGTATGGAAAGGAGAGAATCACATTGGGTTTAAAAAAAAAAAAAAACATTTTTTCTTGTAGGATTCTAAATGCAATATCTAGAATTGTATGTAGCTCCAATACCAGCAAGTAGCGTTATAAGTTGCTACTTGTATTATTACAAATAAAACTATAGTAACATAAGTTTTTTTAACTTATATTAGTACAGTTGTAGCAAGTAATACTATATAAGCGACAAATTACCTACTTGCAACAAATAAAGTTCAAACCTCCACTTATAGGGAAGGATAAGAATAAGCGGATCCATGGGTCAATCTTCGTATTTTCCTATTTTAAATTTTAAATTAAAAAAATATAAATTTTCTATTTTTAATTAAAAATTTTAAATAGAGCAAGTTAAAAATTTGTCTTTAAACCTATCCACTCACATCCCTACTTGCAGATATCTAAACCATGTCCCCAAGAAATATCATGGTACTGAGCTAACAGGTTCAGATACGGTCATACCCCAAAACCTATAACCAACTCCGCTAGTCCAAAAACTCTCGAGAAGTCAAGACAAGTTACAGCACTTCAGGGACAAAAAAGTCATTTCTCACTAAAAAGAGAATCATACCTCTCGGAAAATTTTTAGCTTATATTTCTTAGTCAGAAATTAGTTTCTCTAGTCGTTTTCATACCGTTTAGAAATTAGTTTCAGAGAAGAGTTAACATCATTTCAGAATTAATTTCCGATCAGAATTAAAAACTAAAAGTAATAGCAAATGTTTAATTTTTTATAATTCGGAGTGTGCCTGAATAGAATTCCCCATACATTTCGGCGAAAAGCCTGCCGGCGTGACGTCAGCCCGTGGGAGGGGGGGCAGAACCGTCATTCAACCCGTCAAATAATTCGGTCAATCAAGAACTCAGACAGCGCCTTGTAAAAAAAATCACAAAACACAAAAGTAGTACGGTATGGTGTGCCTCCGGCCACGCTATAAATCGTTTCCGGGTTATCGTACGCCAGCGGGGGGGGGGTTGAGTTGCTTTTCTTAGGCCCACCGGCGGTGATGGGACTTTTGTCTGGCGTAGTGTTGGCGGTGGTGATTGGATATGATTCGTTGATTTGATCGATTGGACGGTTCAGATTCATCCAATCAAGTAGCAACGGAGTTTGAGATATTCTATATGAGCACACCAGTTTGGTCAATAAATCCGCCTCTAAAATTCTAAAAAATTACATATTTGCCATTTCTTTTTTGTGACTAACTTTAAATCTGTTCCGTGGCTAATTTTTGAACGTCATGAAAAATCATGAAAAATCCTTTGTATATTTTCTGGTGTGCATAAATAGAATTTTTCAGGAGTACAAGACTTTTTTTTTTCCATTTATTATTCTTCATTTTTTAAATTTTTATTTTGTAATCAATAAATATTGTAAGTGATTTCGCTATACGCTAGAGAGAAGACAATATGTGAGCGAGCCAGGTTAAATAATAAGGTTTTTTGGCAAATGACTAATGGAGTTTGCGATAAAGGATATTTTCTGATTTATGTTATGAAAGACTATAGTCTTTGAGTTTTATTAAAAAAAAAAGGTACATGTTCTGAACTCAAAGACACTCATCAAGCAGATCATGTTAAAAAATGAGTATAATTCTTAACTTTTACTATAATTTCGAAGTTTTTACATTGAAAGAAACTTTAATATTCTCCTTCTGATCGTTTTGTCGTAAAAAACTTGAATCAACATCGAAGTTATATAGAGTTTATAGCTTTCATAGATGTTATCGATAGATTTTATATGACACATGCATATATGAATATGCTAGCTTTTTCTTTTTTTTTTTTGCTAGTAAAATTAAAATACATATATTTTACAATATTTTTCCAATTTGAGTCTCCATCGAAAATCAAATTTAAAACTTTTTAAAAATTGATAATACTGTTAGAGATAAAGCTCATCAGCATATTCAATATGTTAGTTATTATTGTGATAAGAGAAATGTTGTTTCCTAGCTAGTGAAAGCCAAAGATTCACTATAGCTTGTCAATTTGAACACTTTCAACCATTTTAGAGCTTTAAGGTAACATATCTTTTATTTTAAGATTAAAAAAGATTTTTAGTGTAATAAGACAATTCCAAAATTATAAAATCTGAATAAATTGACTCTTGATTTTGGCAATGTTTACAACCACTATAAACCAAAAAAATCCTAAACATATTAAAAAAAAATTTTTAAAAGAAAACTTTCATACATAAACTAATGATGATTACAATGAGTTTGCACCCATCTAATTGGACACTAATTCTTCACTTTTGGGTTGTAATTGTTGGAACTATTATGCAACTCAAGCTACATAAAATATTAGGTAATTATTATCCATTTTCATTTTTATGTTTGATCCCTACTTGCCAATAGTGCTTATAATGTGGACTAAAAATTAATCCCTATCACATTTTTTGGTATAGAAAGAATTTTGCCTTAACAATGATTATTATTTTATTTACAACTCCTCCCATTAAGCTTTTTAAAAAAATATAAATGTTAATTATAAAGTCATATTCACTTACATCCCCCATCTCTAAATAAAGAATATCCTTTGCCACATCAAACAAGACACAACATGATGGAACTTGAATTGTTATAGTTGGATCTTTGTGTAGCTCAAGCTTACATGGTCTCATAAAATATTAGGTTGGTTTTTTTTTTTTTTTTTTTAATGAACACCATGACCTAATGTCTTTAGGTTGGATCCCTACCCTTTGATACATTTTTTTTTTTTAAGTTTTTAAATCACATGGGGTTTTGCTCAATCACAAGCCTATGATGGGAGTTTCTAAAGTAGCACACCAATTTTGTACTGATCCATTTGTTAGTGTATTTTTTGAGTCGGGCAGTTATTAAGTGGGTTCGTTAGTAAAAATGGTGTGCTCAGCAAGAGAGTTTTACTTACATGTGCCCTAACAAATTTATTTTGCTCATCCACCCCCATCTTATGTATTGTTTGAGTATTTAGCATTTGTTTTTGTTTTTCTTTTTCTGTTTTGATCATGTCAGCCTTTTTAAATACTATTAGATATATAGCAAAACTTTACTTATTTTATATTTATTGAATATACACACACGAATGCATACTTTATTGAAAATTAGATCCCAAAATAGGAGAGAAAAAAAACCGAATCGTGTTCCTATGAACCTCATCAACATCCTAGATTATAAGAGTTATGTGTGATATCAACTATAAAATACAAATCTGATATGAATAATTTCATATTAGTAATTTTCAGATCTTTGTTTATATTGAAGATATATTTATCAAAAAATGAGAAGTCTCATGATTTAACTTATGCTTTTTAGTTCTCATCCTAGAGTAAGAAAGCACTTTTTATTTTTTTCATATGAACATTTATAATAACTAGTGCCACTAACCCTTTTATCGCAAGTATTTAGGCTAGGCTATACGAACAAAAAGTGAATCATGCCAAATCAATCACATAGACGATTCTTCTCCACTCATTTCCTATCGAGCAATATGTATTTGTTTAAGTCTCTGTCATCTTTATCTTTTGGTCTCATATCCATCTATATTTTATTTGATTGTCCCTTTGCTCTTTTAATTTATTCTGCATCGATAAGTTTCACTTATCAAACTATTGAATTTGTTAGTTCTATGTCGCGCATGACCAAACCATTGTAAGCATTTTCTCGTGCCTATCTAATACAGATATTCTCATTTCTTATTTTATCTCTCATAATGTTACCGCACATCTTACAGAGCATGTGCACCTCTATTATACTTATTTTATGTAAATGATGTCTCTTTATTGTCCAGAATTGCATATCATGTAACAAAACTGGCCTAATAGCAGTCACATAAAAGTTTTTTTTATGTCTTAGCAGAATATTTCGATTCGCATAAAACTCTCATTGTGTTCCTCCATTTCAATCAGATAGTTTGGATTCTATTGTTGACAACTTGATATCACTATCGATCTTCCAATCTTTTTAAATAATAGAACTGAGTACCTAAAACGATTGCTTATTTATATCTCTTACTCGTCCAGTATCACGACATTATAGTCTCGAGTCATCAATTTACTAAATTTTGCACTCCATATATTTTATTTTAGGCTAGAAATATTTCAAGTTGAATTTGCAAAATCAAATTGAACATGGAGACATCTTGAGGGGGGAAATTGCAAAAAAATTAACTCATATCTGATGAGAGTTTCTAAAGGGGCACACCATTTTAGTGAGCTCATTAGGAAAATTGGTGTGCTCCTTTAGAAACCTCCCATTTCAGAGAACCCTAACTACTACCCTCATCTAGAATATTGAATACCTATTCCTAGTTCCAACAATATAACAACAAACTTCGAGACATAAAAATAAAATTATAATAACAAAATAAAACAAATAGAAATAAAATTTTAAAATATCTTTAATTAAAAAAAAAAAAAAATGACGCCCTTTGCGGTCGCTGGCCTCTGAGGGGACCATCTCCCCCATCACGTGCCGCCCGCGGGCCTCAAAGCGAGTGTGCGGGGCCCACCGGGCCCGGGGATCGCCCGAGATTCCCCGTCCACCAATCTCGACCGTCCAATTCCAGTCTCTCTCTTCTACGGTTTAGGTATCGCCACGTGTCGCCGGAGCACATCCGTACGTTCCCTGCCGGATAAAGTTATATAATTCGCGGAATAATTCGGTAATAATTCGATTGTCTAGAATCAATGACTCCGCAATTGACTTTTTTTTTTTTTGCAAAGTAATAATATTAAAAATTACGCGTCTCAATGATGATTTAAATTGAAATTAATAGAGCCTGATGATATGATAGGGAGTAAGACATAGGAAGAACTCCAAGTATTGATAGTCAACTTTCGCACGTCTATTCTTTGAAAATTAATCTACGCGCTTTCAACCTTTTAAACTTAGCAAATTGAAACATCTTAGTAGCTTAAGAAAGCAAAATCAGAAGAGAAATCGCTTCGATAGACTTTATATCCATCCTTTGAATTCAGGAAATAGAAGAATTATAACTATTATTATAGATGAGCTCGACATTGACACTAAATTTTTTTTTTAATTTGAAATAAATTTAGAAGGTGATAATTGTGCTTCCTGATATCCAACTCAAAATAAATGAGAGAACCACTAGTAGTTAAGGGAATAGAAAACTGCATGTGAAGGAAGATTGGATTTCGTCTTGAGTATTTCGCATGTTCAGAAACTTTGTCTCATAGCTCATCATGTGGTTCGAACAAGTGGAGTCATGATCTAGTCATTCAAATAGTCGATCCTCTCACTCCAGCAAGGTTTTCCATAAATATATATCTGAATTAGACTGAAAAAAGTACCAGCTGATCCTCCATACTTGCTCCTCAGCAAGGTTAACTTTTTTTTATTTTGCTGAGATTTCATGTGCGGCAACACTATGAGAGATAAAGTGAGAAATGAATATATTCATGCTAAAATAGGTATATCCCATATAGAAGAAAATATGCTAGAAAATCAGGTTTGGTCATGTGCGACGTAGACCTACAAATGTATCAATTCCACGATTGGAGCTTATCAACATATGGCAAGTTAAAAAATAGTGAAGGGAAGATCAAAACAATACGGATGGAGGCGATACAAAAAAATATGGATTCTAGAGGTTTAAATGAGGATATATTACTCGATATGAATGATTGCAGAAGGATTATCAATGTGATCGACTCGACGTAATTATCTTTGGGTTCATTTAGCCGACCCTAAGTACGTGGGATAAAGGCTTAGTTGTTGTTGTTGTTGTTGTGTGTGTGTGTATTTGTATGTGTGTGTACGTGCATACTTCGCTGGATGTACGACATCACTAAGACAGATAAAATAAAAAATAAAGATATTCATATTAAGATAAGTGAGCCTCAATTGGAGAGAAGATGCGAAAAATTGCTTACAATGGTTTGGCCATGTGCAACATAGATCCACAAAAGCACCAGTTTGACGATGAGAGCTTATTAGTATAGGACAAGTTAAAGAAGTGAAGAGAAAACCGAAGAAAATATAGATGGATGTAATATGAAAAAAAATATAAATTCTAGAGTTTTAAATGATGACATTCATATCTATATGAATGATTGAAGAAGAATTATCAATGTGATCGACCCAACATGTTTTTATTTTGGTTCATGTAGCCTACTCCAAGTACCTAGGATAAAATGTTAGGCTTAGTTATTGTTGTTGTTGTGGGTTTGTGAGTCTCTCTCTCTCTCTCTCTCTCTCTCTCTCTCTCTCTCTCTCTATATATATATATATATATATATATATATATATATATTACTGTAGAGGAGCTGCCAACTTAGGAAAAGTTACGTGAACTAGCTGCAAAACTATAATGATCCAAAGACTTTTCTTCAATTTTTTTTATAATTACTATCTCTACCTCAGATTAAATTTTATAAATTTTTAGAATTCATTTACCCGTTCATCAAGTGCATATAAAATATTTTATTCATTGAAAACCGTTAATTTTGTGTTAACTTGATGGAGGATCAAATCAAAACTAAAACCTAAGTAATTGGGTATGAGTGAATCCTAAGGGGTCGAGATCATAATTCAATTTTTTTTTTAAATATTATTGGAAATAGTGAAAATGAACTGCAGCTCAGGTAATTTGCGTGAGCTGTTAGCTCATTTCCATTTCTCTCACACACACACATATATAATAGAAAATTCACCGACGATGAAGGAAGTTACTTTATCGATACTTAGATGGTCCAATAAAATTATTATACGTGGCGCAACTTAAAAGATAGTTAAGAGAGTTCTTTTATTTGTTATGTTAATTAACGTTACATTAATAATTTTATTGGGTCATCTCAACGGTGATGAAAGAACTCTCTTAACAGCCGATGAATTTGTTGTTTGCTCATATATATATATATATATATATATATATATATATATATATATATTAGTGTCAACACCAATTATTTTTCCCCAGGACTTGTCAAAATTCTCGTGTAAATTTTCAATTGGAATAACAAGGTTATACTTAGGAAGATATTAGAAGTTGGACAACGAAACAAAAGGTGATAAAAGGATGAGCATCAATAACTATTTCAAATTGATAGTGAAATAGACAAACATAATTTTCTATTTCTAAAAATAAATAATATAGTTTTATTTCTCTTTGTAAACTTAATTATATTTATATATGAAGGTCTGACTCCAACTAAAGTGTTGAAAATTCATCATAAAGAGCATATTATAGCCGATGAGACTTTAAAAAAATAAAAAAATTATGGCAAGAAGTTATATAAATTACATTTAAGCATCTTAAAAAATTTCTTCTTTAAATTATATTTACAATTTCTAATGAGGAAGCAAGAAAAAAATATATTTTTTAATTATATATGCTCGTTGGGTATGTAAACTAGTGTTTTTTTTTTTTCTTCCGGTGGACCAATTCAGACATATTTTTTGTAATATTATCTAAATTATAATTTTACTACAAAAACTACAAAATACAGGATTAGTTGTAAAATTACAATTTTGTAAAAGCCAATGATGTGAGAATCATTAAATTTCCCTAACCGAATAATTCGCGCAGGGTCCGAATTATTCGATGCGAGTACATCTCCGTATCTCGACACCTAGCGGTTACCGGATAAGACCGATACCGTACCAGAGAATGACACGTGTCGGTACTCTCCCTTCGAGATCCGAGCCCCCCCATCTTAAATCCAATCACCGCCCATCTCTCTCTCTCTCCCCTTCCTCTAGTCTCGTCCATTCAACGAAGCCCCAAAAATGGATCCCGTCACCGCCCGGTGAGAGTAAGAGCGGAGGCCGCAGACAGCGATGACCCCGGCGCCGAACTGGATCTCGACGTTCCCCGACGAGGTCTGGGAGCTGATCTTCTCCCTGCTCCCCGCCGGCGGCGGCGACCGGAACGCCGCCTCCGTGGCCTGCAAGTCGTGGTACCGCATCGACCGCCGCTCCCGCCGCAGCCTCTTCGTCGGGAACTGCTACGCAGTGGGACCCGCCGCCGCCGTCGCCAGGTTCCCCGAGGTCAGGGCCGTCACCATCAAGGGCAAGCCCCACTTCGCCGACTTCAACCTCGTCCCCAGGGACTGGGGCGCCGGGGCCGCCACGTGGGTGGCGGCGATGGCCGGAGCATGGCCGCAGCTGGAGGAGATCAGGTTCAAGAGGATGGTGGTGGATGATGAGGTGCTCGAGATGATCGCGAGGTCGTTCAAGAACTTGAAGGTCATCGCGTTGACGTCCTGCGAGGGGTTTAGTACTGCTGGCCTTGCGAGCATCGCGGCCAATTGCAGGTAAAAAAAAAAAAAAAAACAGTTGCATTTTTTTTTTTTTTTTGGGGTCTGTCGAGCTAAAGATTGGAGATTCTGCTTTAAAAAATGGCGATTTTGCAATTTCTTGGCTTTTCTGCGATAAAGATGGCATATTTTTTTTAAAAAAAAATTTAGCAACAAAAAATTGAGAGTGCTGGCATTGCTGCTGATTTCATTCTTCAAGTATTTAAGGGGAATGGGTCTGATTCCAAATTTGCTCCCTTGCTGTTCCAGTTTCTATGTTTCAAAAATGTCATTTTTGGAAGGAAAGGACCACTTTTTTCCCTATAAAGTGTTGATTATTTTGTGTAAAAGGAGACGTTTTTTTGTATTTTTGCAATTAATTTAGTAGTTTTCTTGGTTGTTTGCTGTTATATGCGGATAATTTGGTTGATTGGGTCCAGATAACTTGATAAAGATTGCATTTTGATTCAAAAAGTGATTTTTTTTTCCTGGGAAATTTGCTCAAAAGATCAACTTTTATTTTCTTAAATTAGCAATCAAAAATTGAAATCATCGGCATTGCCCACTTACTGTTCAAGTATCTAGAAGTAGATCTCTCGTCAGATTGCAGGTTAGAAATCGACATCTTTGGAATAAAAAGGACTACTTTTGCCCGAAAAATCGCAGCTTCCATTTTGCTCTTTTTATTTTCTGCTTGGTTCTTGGTGGATCTGAGGTTTCTAAATTTCGAATAGTAGCTGTCATTTTGGTTCAATTGTGAGATCCTAAAGTTTAAAAATTTGACTTATGAATGTTGTTAGTTGTGGTAATTTAAGAAAATAAGCGGCTTAAGTTGTATATATGGAGTTTGATGATCCTCAATCCCATCAGAGTAACAAATGTGAGCTCATCAAAATCATTATCAATGAGTCAGGACAGTTTGATTCAGCCTATCTGTACTTTATAATGACCACCGATTATGTTCTTGGAGTAATTAGAAGAATTTATAGGACGGTTGTAGTTTATTTAAAAAATTTTAATATGACAACATGTAGATGGCGTTGTATCGTTGATTAGTGGGCACTCACTCAATATAAGTTGCGAAATATGTTGAATACACACACGTTATGTTTGTTTGATAATTTCTGGTTGCTTGGGGCCTAGGTTGCCAACTTGGGTCTGATGTGTTTCGCAAGTTGGGAATAGTTAAAATTATCTGTAGAATCAGTATGCAAATCAAACCACAACATTGTGAAGGCTTTGTCGGACTTTTCTGAAGGGAACCATCCAAAATCAAATGTTGCACAGGCTTGGGGTTTCTCAAACAGTAATGTTAGAGATAGACATATGATAACGCTAAACTTGATTGGTTTGTGAAATGTGTCCGATGGGGACTGAACTAATGCCTTGTTCTTACATGATAAACATCCCATTTTACTGTTGTCGCAGCATGTAATGCTTTTCTTGTAACTTGTTATCTGAGTCTTGTCTTGCATTGCAGGGACTTGAGAGAGCTAGACTTACAGGAGAACGAGGTGGAGGATAATTGCTGCCACTGGCTTAGCCACTTCCCCGAATCATTCACGTCTCTGGTGTCTCTCAACATTTCATGCCTCGAAGGGGAAGTGAACGTTTCTGTCCTAGAGAGGCTAGTGAGCAGATGCCCCAACCTCAGGACTTTAAGGCTCAATCATGCTGTGCCACTAGACAGGCTTGCAAGCATTCTCCGCAGGGCCCCTCAGCTAGTTGACCTTGGCACTGGTAGGTTTGCAGCGGATCTGAGGTCGGAGCTTTATGCTAAGCTCCATACTACTTTTACTGGCTGCAAGGGTTTGAGGAATTTATCGGGGATATGGGAAGCTGCCCCTTCATACCTTCCAACAATTTATTCCGTTTGTGCTGGTCTCACATCACTGAATTTGAGCTATTCAACCTTACAAAACCCAGAGATCGTCAAGCTAGTCAGCCAGTGCAAGAATCTACGACGACTATGGGTAAATATATTTGCTTACTTCCTCTTATTCTTATATTACTCAAAGTATGTTTATCTTGATTGTTGATCAAGATATGTTAGCCTCTTGATCATAGCATCGAGATTAGTTCACGAGTTATTTGTGAAGTGAGTTGACATGAAGTTGATCAAAACTGACCAGAAGTCGAGTAAGAGTGTAACATCTAGTTTACCTGTGTTTGTTATGATTTGGCTTGAATCAATAGATTTATTACATATTATGTGTCTATTGGCGTTAGAACTAACCTTTTATTTTATTTTATTTCAAATTTTACGAAGACAATTAGATTGACGACGAAAAGGCTTTACCATCACAAATAGCTGAATCTGGAACTTGTGTTCATTCATGCATAACTTGATGATATCACATGTTTTGTGCTCGCACATGCCAATATTTGTGTTTTTACGTGCATGAATCAATTTCTTGATGCTATATGTTTCGATTTTTGTGAATTGCTCAATTTGTATTTGTAGTTTAGATCTTAGATGTAGGAGAGATGTATGCATTCTCATAGATAATCATGTAGCTGCCTTGGGTCGAGTCGAAAGAGTAATGATGCTACTTTAATCCTATATATCCCATGGTGGCATGTTTTAGGTAAAAAATTGATCCTTGGACTTGTCCATTCTCATCTTTAATGCGAGCAGAGTATATTTTGGAGAAGTGCAGTTTAGATACCAACTGTATTAAGCAAGCTTTGGTAACAGGTTAAGAAAGAGTTATGTCATTCTTTTCTTTCCTTCCAACTTGGAGCCAAGCTTGAGAGAACAACAATAACTAAGGCTTTTATTCCAAGTACTCGAGATAGGCTACATGAACCAAGAGAGAATCACACCGGATCTGCTACATGGATGATTCTTCTCCACTTATTACTATTGAGAAGTATGTCATCATTTAAGCCTCCAGCATCCATATCTCGGGAGTGCTTCACAAACTTGAGATTGGTTCTCAACAAACGAGTCAAATCTTGTTAGAACTTGGCACGACCTTACTAATTCAATGTGAACAAATAAATATTTTTCTATTTAAATTTTAAGCTATAAATTAATAAATTCGATTATCATGTTGTTGTGCAAGATATTTTGAATGCAACTTAGATCATGTTAGTATATTTTTTAATGCTTGATAGATTTGAGAATTTTTTTTTTTTTTTGCTTGTTAAGGTGATGGATTTGATCGAGGATACTGGCCTCGAAGCTGTGGCATCATCCTGCAAGCTTCTTGAAGAACTTCGAGTCTTTCCCTCTGACCCATATGGCGCAGCGCAGCCCATCGCCCTGACGGAGCGTGGGCTGGTCAGCGTCTCTGCTGGCTGCCCGATGCTCCACTCAGTCCTTTACTTCTGCCGTCAGATGACCAACTCTGCACTGTTCACTGTTGCAAAGAACCGCCCAAACCTCACCCGTTTCAGACTCTGCATCATAGAGCCCCGAACCCCAGATCACGACACCAGGCAGCCCCTTGACGCTGGCTTCAGCGCCATCGTAGAGTCCTGCAGGGGCCTCCGTCGCCTGTCTCTCTCAGGACTGCTCACCGACAAGGTGTTCAAGTCCATTGGGGCCTCTGCGGACCGCCTGGAGATGCTTTCAGTTGCATTTGCAGGCGACAGCGATGCTGGGCTGCACTACATCCTCTCTGGATGCAGGAGTCTCAGGAAGTTGGAGATCAGGGACTGCCCCTTTGGAGACAAGCCTCTGCTGCAGAACGCTGCTAAGCTGGAGACAATGCGATCCCTTTGGATGTCATCGTGCAACCTGAGCTTGGGAGCGTGCAGGCAGCTGGCGAGGAGGATGCCAAGGCTGAACGTGGAGGTGATCGACGAGAGGAGGGGGGGAGGGAAGTGGGACTCGCTGCCCGATGACTGCCCCGTCGAGAAGCTGTACGTGTACAGGACGCTGGCTGGTCCGAGGTCGGACATGCCACCATGTGTGTGTATCTTGTAGGATCGGAGAAATCCATTGAGGAGGTAAAAGTTTGATCCATCACTTCATTTACAAAATTTTTTCCAAGATATATGAGAAAGTAGTTGTATTAGGTAGGGAGAGGGTTGATGGTTTCATTGTCAATAAATTTCTGGGGATGGATAGTTTTTATGGTGTAAAAAATTGTGTCTCTCTCTCTTATTGTTAGCTGTGAACTTCTCGTGTGTTGAGTTTTGTGATGCTTATGGTTACGATTTGTGTTATTTTTGTGGTGTAATCTTGTGAAGAGAGATGGATTCATATACTTGATAAGAGTCGATGTGTTTGCTATTTACAGTTGTAATTGCATGTTTGGGTCTCCAATAATTGGAATTGCTTGTAGCTGTAGTTTCAAACGGAACGAACAGGGATATAATCAGATTGATTTTCGAAATGACTTTTTGAATCTTTCTCAATGTTTCCGGCCTTGAAAAAAAATCGAAGAGCTTATTGGGAATCCTATAGGATCAATCTGTTCTTTTCTCTCTGACAAATAGTCGGAACTTCATCTGTGTTCGAATCTTACCAAAAGGATATTAGAAATTTTGGAAAAAAAAACAAGATATTTTTTTTGTTCCTCTCAGACGATTGGAAAATAAAGAAATGGTTGATATATTCAAGATAATTACGTATTTACAAAATACTATCTTAATTGATCATATTTCTATGTTGCTCTAGTTCTACCTTTCGTGGATTTTGTTAGTTGCAAGTGACAAGTAGAAATGGTTGGGGAGTTTACAAACGAGCACACCACTTCTTCTGCTGAGTCCACTAAGCAGTATATTTTTTGTTCAGATTTTGAGTCCGAAGCATTTTTAAGTGGGCTCACTAGGAAAAATAGTATGCTCTTTTGGAAACTCCCTGCCTTGGGACATCCAATAAAACGAATACAAAGTTGGTTCATAAGAAAATACGATATTATAGTATGCTCCTCTCTCTCTCTCTCTCTCTCTCTCTCTCTCTCTCTCTCTCTCTCCCCCCCTCTTTATCGCTCTCTCAGTTACTCTCTCTCTATTCCTCTCTCTCAGTCACTGCAAACTGCTGCTGCTCCTAGCAACTAAGAGGACGAGGAGAGGGAGCAGGGGGAAGAGAGAGGGAGGTGGGTGAAAGAGATGGATCGCGTTGGGGGAGGGAGGCGAGTGAGAGAAAGATTAGGCGCGCTGCCTTATGCCCTAACTTTGGTTAACTAAGGGCATTTTGGACTTTTTAAAATACGTGCACATGACGTAGCCTACTTATTCACGGTCAATTAACGCCGTTAGGAATTTCAGGGAATTTTTTGAGAGTTTCAAAATTCAGAGGGTGTTAAGTGATACACCCCAAATACTACAGAGGTGTGACTGTAATTAACCCTATTTTTATCTTCGAACATGATTTATTAGTTTTGACATTTAAATGCTGAGCATAGCAAAAGAGAACTTTATAGAGATTAAAAATCAGTGGCAAACTTGTAATTATTTGTTTCTGATATAAGCAAGCGAATGCTCACCAGATGAAAATCCAGATCATTTGCATGAACTGAAACCTTCTTAAATAAGAAAGCCAAATCTTTAAATGGCGAGAAAAAACAAATTCAATTACAGCAAGCAAAGAAGCCTCTCTTTAAAAGCAATAAAATTAATCTCTTATCAGAAACCATAGGAAATTTCTAGATGGGCACAACTTTTTTTCTAGTGAGCCCACTTTTCCTAGTTAGCACACCCTCTCTTTTAAAAATAGAGGATTTTTCCTAGCGAGCACACCAGAATTCCTAACCTATCCTCCTCTCTCTCTCCGATTGATTTTTTTTTGTCTTCTTCATCGTCTTCTTCTTCTTTTTCTTCGTTTTCGTCTTCTTCTTCTTCTTCTTCATCATCATCATCTTCTTTTTCTTCAATTTTTCACCTCTCCCCCTCCCCCTCCCTTTTCCTCTCTCTGATCAGATCCAGCCATCCGGGGTTATTAGTCCGGATGGATTGACCTGATCCGGAGTTATTAGCCCGGATGGATTGACCAGTCCGGATCAAGCCCATCCATCCGGGCTAACAGTCCCGGATGGATGGGAGGATAAAAGAGGGAGTGAAGGAGGGGCTCCCGCCGCTGCACGTCGGTGACCTCCGGTCGCCTACTGCAGTCTCACGCAGGAGGAGGTGAAGGAGGAGGGAAACAAAGAAGGAGATGAAGGAGCAGGAAAATTTTAGTCACTAGGAAAGTGGGCTCACTAGAAAACTTTTTACAAAGAAAGAGATGAAGGAGGAGGTGAAGGAAGGACAATTTTGCCAAAAAAAATGATGGTAAAGTGGTAAATAAAGTGAGCTTATTGAGTGGGCTCACTAGTAAATATGCTGTGCCCATCTAGAAACTCCCGAAACCATATGAATTCAAGATCCACTGCAACTCATCTTGCAAATAAATATAAATATACACCTAGGGACATTTGGGTTCGGGTTCGGATCAACTGTAATATTTGGATCCAAATCCTAAATTCTAGTTGGATTCGGACAAAAAGGGATTTTTAAATATCAGTCCCTTACATCTTTAAAAATTTAGAATTTAGTCCTTCATATCTTCATATTTATAATTTAGTCTCAAAATCTTTTAAGTTATCACAATTTAGTCACAAGTCATATTTTTGGTCCGAAATTTCCGTTAGTTACTTCAGTTTAGTCCTTTCTTTTCTCTTCCTTCTCTCTTCTCCTTCTTATTAGGTTCCCTTCTTTATTTTTCTCTTATTTCTCTTCTCTTATAGTTAATTTCTAAAGTAAAATAATTCAGGAGAACCCAATAAGAAGAGGGAAAAGAAAGAGATGAGAAGAATAAAGAAGGGAATCCAATAAGAGGAAAAAGAGAAAAGATATGACTAAAGTGAAGTAACTCAGGGGTATAACGGGAAATTTGGACAAAAAATATGACTGAGACTAAATTGTGGTAACTTAAAAAGATTTAGGGACTAAATTATAAATATGAAGATTTGTGGGACTAAATTCTATTTTTTTAAAGATCCAAGGGACAGATATGTAAAAACCCCAAACAAAAATTGTTTTTTTTTTTTTTTTTTTTTTTTTTTACCTTCTTCATCAGTCGTCATCAGATCTCAACTCTACTTCTCCTCTCTCGCCTCCGCCTCCGATGGCGATCTCTCTCTCGACGGCGAAGCCCGCCACCGGCGCCATCACTGTCCCAGCGCTGCTCCTACTCTCCTTCTCCTCCGCCGCCCTCCTCCTCTTCCTCCTCCTCCCCTCGCTGTCCCCCTCCTCGCCCTCGTGCCCTACGACGCCCTCGTCCAATCCGGCCCCGGCCGCGCCTTCCTCGTCCGGCGGCCTCCAGATCTCGACGACGAAGGAGGACGTCGAGTGGCTGAAGTCGCAAATCCGACGAAATTCGCTCCCGGATCCGCCGGCGACGCCGGAGGCCTGGCACCTGCTGCGCAAGGGGATTAATCCGAGGACTCGCGAGCAACAGCTCGAGGATCTTAGGAGGTAAGCTCACCGCCTTGGTTAATGCTTTCGTATTCCCTTGGAAAGATTGAATCTTCAGGAAATTTGTGTTTATTGAATCTTAAATCAATATGTTGTGGTACTTGCGTGAGAAAAGATTGAATCTTGGGACCTGTCTGCTATATTGAGTGATATCATCACCAATGCATTTGTGTTCCCTTGGAAAGATTGAATCTTTGGGGAATTTGTTTTTACTGAATCTTAATTCAATATCTTGTGGTACTTGCATGAAAAAAGATCGAACCTTGGGATCTAAATTAGAGTGATAGTATCACCCAATCACCGACTCACATTAAACTAGAAATGATATTTGATTGTCAAATTCAGAGATGCTTCATTGTCTAAAATATTTGAATCTCGACGCCATTTGATTAGTTTGCACAGATACGCCAACATGGATGCTACATGAGATGACTCATGGACACACTACAAATTTGAAAGATGCATACAAAACCACAATGATATTGAAAAGAACTGTTAACTTTCGTGTCCAATACGTTATTCAACATAACATGGGTTGAGAATTGAAGTGTTTGTACTAGCTAGCCATGTATTGTTGGTAAATTGTATAAAGTAGCTATTATGAAGTCTTTGTGTGTAAGATGTTTGAAAATTTTTATTTCGGAACCTAATTCTTAATTTAGGGGTTTTA
The DNA here is from genome assembly GCA_036321105.1 of Dracaena cambodiana. Classification (NCBI taxonomy): domain Eukaryota; kingdom Viridiplantae; phylum Streptophyta; class Magnoliopsida; order Asparagales; family Asparagaceae; genus Dracaena; species Dracaena cambodiana. Next base: position 29,443,065 of record JAYEPQ010000020.1, read on the forward strand.
GCATACTTATTTAAGTATCAACAAAGAGTGTGTAGTCATTACGATTTTTGAATATTCGATAGTTTTGGAGAGGTTTATGGAATTTAAGTAGATGTGTGGTTGTCTTTATGTAAAGAGATTGAACCTTGAAATACATTTGTGCTTGCTGGAATATTTGAAATAACAAGCGAAGCGATCACCGTAAAGGCTTATGTGCATCTAAAATTTTGTGATGATATTTGATGTAGTATGCGTTTATACCTTACATAATTTAATTCTAGAACCCACTCACTAATTAATGGGTTGGAACATCTTTTTATAAATAAAATTTCTGTTTACAAATATCTTCTTAATTGCACCCTAGGAATTTTGTGGTAATTACTCCAGCCCATTGGAACAAAACATATAGATATTTGTTAAGGTTTTGCAAGATTAAGAAAGTAATACAAGATTTTAAAAGATACATGTTTAGCAGCTTTAGCTTTATCTGAAAGGATATAATGTTGACGTCCATTTGTTAATTAGGTTTTTGAAGGTTTCTTTTTAGGAGATCTAGATCCTCTCGTCAATGCAAGCGCAATCTCAGCCATCCACTAAATTTGTGCATGTTTGCGATTTTTTTAGTGTAACATACATATTAGTGCAAATCATAGAGGTAATTGAGATTGGGTGTGTTAGTGGAGGATATATCTTAACCACCCACTATTTTAATGAACGATTGAGAAGCACTAAGGACGGTCCTTACTGTTTTGCACTGGGAGATGATCCTAATTCCTTTTCAGGTATCTGAAGTAATCTGTCTAGTTATGCATGAAGATGGTTTTTTATATATGCATGTCTTTCAAATCTTTAATATCTAAAAAACCTCAAGAAATATTTACAAATCAAGTCCCAAAATCATGTCTCAAAGAAATTTACCATTTTTGTTATCGTTTGAGAATGAAAGTGGAACGTTTCTTCTATTCCTTTGCAGTGGCCAAACACCATGAAGAATATTTTAGATATATAACCCTCAAACGTTTCTTTCTTTCTTTATTTATTTGAAAAAACTCCTTACACCTTCTTAAATCAAACTGAAGATAACATGGCATATTTCTAAGGCTATGGTTTCAGAACCTTATCATCTGTCATGTTATCCAAAGCCTTTAGAAGATTTGTGTGGTAACCTCATCTCTGTCACCCAAATGCTATTCTCTGTACTTTGAGCATGGATGGCATATAAATATGAAGAGTAGACTTCAAGGTGCATCATGCTATTTGAGATCACCATGACTTGATTCTGACTTAGTTATGTTCGAATTAAAAAGCTATTTGAGTAGAAAGGTTTTGGATTCACTGTTATGAGAATTCCAAATAATAAGTTAATATCACTAAAACAATGGTACTGGGAGGCCAAGCAAAAGGCTCAACTCGATGCTCAGTTCATCAACAAAGAGAATTGAACAGGATAATTGAAGGATTTGGAATAGTTGTGTGACATTGCTTGTACCTAGAATTGGGCAGCTGACTGCGATTCTACATGTTAGCAGGGTAGCGAGGACCATACGCCATTGTGGCTTTTGACTTGAGTGGATTAAAGTTGAACCGTTGCGTCATGCGAAGCTAATACCAAGATAATTATGCTTACTGGGAAATTTACAAGGCTTCTTTTGGTGAAAACCTGGACACGTGAGTTCTAGGGGTGGAATGGATAGTTTACTTCCACTCCTGTCGTGGCATGGTATTATCATGACTATTTTCACTTAGCAGATATATGGTTCAATCCATACTTGAAAATACAGACATAAACATCCTATTCCTAGAGTCATCTTAGTAATAAGTGGGACGGAAAACATAGTTAGATTTATGAGTAAAGCGGTAATCAACACATATTCCTTCTCTCGGCTTGCTGAGTTAACGTAAAGGGATTTTTACCGGTGCTCTTCCTTGATATTGGAATTGAAACTCAAGTTCATTTTTGTTGCATAAATAGGAAATTATTATCAAGTAAGGTAAGTTAAAAAATTTCTGCGCACCAGAGGTTTTTATTGACAATGATTAGGAAAAAAGTAATAGAATCATAGTCCATAGAGTTAGAAGGACTAGAGGTAAGTCTAAACAATCATAGAGAGATGCAACCAAAAAAAGACAATACGAGTAGCAAATTAAACTGTAAAACAACCATTAATCAAGAGGAATGGAAGAAAAGATTATTGTTGATATAAGTTCAAAGTTTTGGAATAAAAGCTATGTTGATATTGATATAAGTTCAAAGATATTATTTGAGAAGTCTATAATTGTGTAAACACACATTCATAGAATGATTCCTGAAAATGGGAAAATAAGAATTTTAAAATTTTGTTTATACAAAACTTACTTTTAAGGAATTATAAAAATTAGGAGAAAATTATGAGGCTAATTGCCAAGAAAATTAAAAGAAAATATATTCTTCTAGCTACCGGGCTAACCTATGGTTGTTTGTTTCAGATACAAAGGAATCTCACATTATGAGACCGATGCAGAGGCCCATACTGCACTTCCTTGCTCAGGAGAGCTACTTGTAGAAGAGCATCACAGCAACTATGGTGAGCCGTGGGCTGGCGGCCGTGATGTGTTCGAATTTCTTGCATCCTCTGTCAATCTATCCCCATCAAATCAAGTGCTTGAAATTGGATGTGGGACTCTTCGTGTCGGTCTCCACTTCATTCGATACCTCGACCCTTCTCGTTTTCACTGTCTCGAGCGTGATGATATTTCCTTGATGGCCGCTCTTCGATATGAACTCCCCTCTCAAGGTCTTCTACACAAACGACCCGTAATTCTAAAAGGAGATGATATGGATTTTAGCAAGTTTGGGGATGGAATCAAGTATGATTTGGTATATGCAAGTGCAGTATTTCTTCATATGCCTGGTGAGTTGGTTTGGTTAGGGTTGGAAAGATTGGTGGGGAGGTTGAACCCGCGAGGGAGGATCTTTGCATCACATAACATGAAGTTCTGTACGAGATTGAGGGACGAGTGTCCTAAGAGGCTCGCAAAGATTGGGTTGGAGTTTGTTGGGAACCGGACACATGACAGCTTGTTGTTTAATCACTATGAGATTTGGTACGAGTTCAGAAGAGTTGAACCCTGATATGTACAAAATGGGGTGTACTTCAGACTGGAAGTATGTTCCGAGGGCGAGATTGCTCGGAGAAGTCAGATGTATGGGCCGTATGGCGACTTCACAGCAGAATGGGGCATTTTTCCCTGCTGCTTGGGTGAAGAATTTGCAATATCTGAGTATCTGTGGGAAACTGAGAACACAAAGCTGGGAGATTCATAACTATTTATTTGCTGTCTCTCAACTAATTTGTATTGCTCAACTTGATTATCTTGTGAGATGTCAGAGAATTAGGTGTTGGCATGCAAATATATGAGTAATTGTTGTACCATTAATCTTCTGCTAAACAAGATTTATGCAATTTTTATGCTAAGCCATTTAAATACATATTGAGGAAACATTGACATCTTTGTGTTGATTAGATTGGTTAAACAGTTGATGTGCTTTGTTATTGGTTTACTGCAAAATTTGTTTGTCTCTGGAGCCTCTATTATCAGCTAATGGATGAGAATGGGCGAGTTCACAGGCCAATTTTTGATTTGTTTTATTCAAAATTTTGAATTAGAAAAATAAAAATTTTATTTTTAATTCAAAACTTTGAATATGGCGGGCCAAAAAGTATCCTGTGGACCTATCCATTCTCATCTTTTCAAACAATCATATAGTACGTGGGCCTATCCATTCTTATCTTTTCAAACAATCATATAGTATGAATAGGGATGGTAATGGAAGCGTCTACGGGCTAATTTTTGGCGTCTTTTGACATCTATATACAAAATTTGAAATTAGAAAAATGTAAATTTTGTTTTATAAAATTTTAAATATGACAGACCAAAAATTGATTTACGGACGCGCTCGTTACCATCCGGTATAGACCATAAAGATTGAATTATATGCTTGTAGAATGGAATAATTGTGACCATTTGACACAAAATATACAAAAATAAATATCATAGATGTCAATCCTCCATAAAGTTGAGAGGATAAAACTACAGAAATAGTGACTTTTAAACATATGTCTAATTAGTATCTCTATTGCTTGACAGATATATGTGCAGAAAGAGCCATGTTTTGAAGTAGTTTATAGAAACATTCTATTTTGCTGATTGTTTTTTTTTTTTCGGGGTGGGGCGGTGTGGGTGCATAAATACTTCATGTTACATATTTACGCATTTTTGTAGTGAATAAAAGCATTTTAGCTTTATCTGTGAGCGACATGAGTTGACGTATTATTTTTTTTCCCTAATAGAATTGTCCTACATATAAAAAATTATCAAAACCTTGAACTAGGGCTGACAACTGGGTGTAGCGGCTCGCAAGCATGCCTGGCTAGGTATGTGATGTGCACGGGTCGCTTAAGGCGGGCCCGAGTCAGCCCCGGTGCACAGAGCAAATGGGTCGGGCATGGGCCTAGCAAGGTGGGCTGTAGGTCCGTATAGGCGCGAGCACGCATGTGCTTAGGTCGAGCACGAGCATAACACGGGCGTGCACGGAAGGGTTTTGTCAGCCCCCGTGCCCAAAGCAAATGGGTCGGGCATGAGCCTAGCAAGGTGGGCTGCAGGCGCGTATAGGCACGAGCATGACATGACACAGGCGTGCACGGGAAGGTTCTTTGCAAAAGTTTCCCAATTTATTTTTTTTTGGGTGGCGTGGGGGGTGGTGGTTTGGCAAATTAAAAATAAAAAAAACAAAAACAAATGGCTATAAGAGCGTTTGGAGGGGGGGGGGGGGGGGAGGGGTGATTATAAGTTTTTTTGTATTTTCTCTCTGTAATCTAATCTTAAGAGTACCTCCAATATCATTCATCTTCCTTACAAAATTTTTTCTATTTCTCATTGAATTCATGTATATTTGAACATTAAATCTTTGAGCCAATTCACTAGTTCAAAAATAAATAAATTAGGTTAATGAAAAATGACTTCAAAGTAGAATGCATAACAAAGAAAACAAAGAGAAAAATATAGTCCCAGATCGGTTTACAGTGTTGTTAGGATATTGGTTTATATAGGATTGCTTATTCCATGTCATTTCTTATATAATAAGAGGAGAAATCTTGAGCACTTACCACTCGCACGTGCACGTGTGTACGAGGGCGAATGTGTGTTTATGGCACATTGGGTGCTTTAGTTGCGCACTTGGCACTTCGCACGATGTCACAACTGTTAACTTAACCATCACGTCTGTTAGTCTGAAAGCTTATAAATAGGTCCTTGTCCAGACTCATTTTACACAGTTTTTTTTTTTTCATTTCTTTTCTCTTTCTTCTGCAGACAAGAAAACTCTATCTCTCCAAACACTAGTTTTCTGTCTCCAGAAAAATTCTCCTGTCCTTTTCTGTCCTACACTATACTATTAAAAAGGGAGTGTTCTTTATTCAGATTTGCCATAGACAACATGATTGCAGCTTACTTCCTGTTATAGTATATCGTTATATCCTGAAAGACCGATGCTTACTGTAATCCAAAAGCTAAACGGTGGAGGGCGAATCGGTTTTAAGGAGATAGTGTCTAATACTAGCCTCGATTATTTCTGCATATACTCACTTCCAATCAGTAAAATATTCTAACTCTGTTTTTCCATTTATATTATATAATTAACCTATATATATTATAGATATATAGATATTCTATTACTTTTTCAAATAATAAACTATTTAAATCAATTCAGATTAAATATTTTAATTCTGTCTCTAGATTTAATTAATAACAGTAGAAAATAAGATATAATCTTACTAGTCTTATTACAGTATTTATACCTATATATAATTCAGATTCTTTTCTAAAAGTAAACTGTTAAGTATAAATATCAATTCAGATTTCTTCTCTAATATCATCTTTCTGGATGAAATAGAAATCATATCTTTCTAAATTTTTTTTACAGTAGTAATTCTGTCTATATCAAAGTAAAATATCCAACGTTCTTAAAACCGATTTTTTTAGATAGATTTGAATACAGTTGTGTAAGTAAAGAAACAAAAATAGAACTCTGTCATAATAATGTTCAATCACTAATTATTTTATATCTAAATCAATTTGCTTCTTGAAAAAGATAGTTACATTCTGTTTAGAGGAAGAAAGATTTGTTTAAGAAATTTTAGTTGATATTGTGGTCTGAAATACGAATTGATTTTCAAGTTTTCTATTAGAGAGTTAAAATTTATTACAAAAATTAAGATAGATAAAACTTTGTATCTGTAGATGGTCATTGTATTTACATCTGATATGTCCAATGTGGTAACTCCTGTCCTACTTACTCCAACTGTATTCTCAAGTCAGTATGAAAAATTAGAGAAGTCTAGTGGTACATATTTTAAAAGATGGCAACAGAAAATATTGTTTTATCTCACTATACTAAATTTGGCTAAGTACCTGAAGGAGACTGTGCCGATTCTTGAAAAAGATGATCAACAGTTTGCGAAAGCGGTTGATACATCAAAACATACTGATTTCTTGTGTAAGAATTATATCCTTAATGGATTGGATAATATACTGTATAATGATTATAATTCAATTGCTACTGCTAAGGAATTTTGGGAGTTAGATAAGAAATATAATACAGAAGATACCGGCTCTAAGAAATATGTAATCGGTAAGTTTTTGGATTATAAAATGGTTGATTCTAATAATATGATCAACAAAGTATAAAATCTTCAAGTGATTATTCATAAATACATGTCCAAGACCACGACTCCCATGACTCTTGCTAATGCCTCAAGATGTACCACTATGTACTCAATTACGAATAATAGGTGAGCATACGTTTTGGGGACGGTGACCAATAATCACTAAAAACTTCCATGGTTAGGTCTCTAAATTTCATCTGTGCAATCTAAATAAATTGCCTCCCAAAGTTAGGTTGGCATTTATGGTATTTGTAGCCTTTCGCATTGAAGAAACATATTTAGTTACCAAAAAAAAAAAAGCGGGATATTGGGTTTATGGACTGTGCACAATGGAAAAAGTGAAGAGGAAATGACATTCAAGCTTCTTTTTAATGTACTTCTCTTGAACTTAGATGTGCAAAAGACTAAACCTCCTCTGGTCATGAAAGTTCCATGATGCTAGAGCTTATTTTTTATATACTACACTTAAGGTCAGTTAGGGGCTATGGTTTCCTTTTGTTTTGTTTCTTTTTCTTGAACTTTCCTTGTAGGAACTTTCCTTATATTTTTTTAGCTTATATATAGGCGTCTAATGGAATAGAAGAGATACCGTTTTACAGATAATTTGTGAGTTTATTCTCTTTGGTTCTTTGAAGGACTATTCGAACTTATCGAAATTCTTCCGTGGCGTTCACCATCTACTTATCAAACGGCTTTCTACTACCGTTTGTGGCGTCTTCCTTATACCAAGGTTCTTGGTTCGCATTAAACAACGGGTTGAGGTCAATTATACCGAGGTTCATGTTTTTGTTGAAGCAACGGGTCGAGGTCCCCATCCAAACCTGATCGAGGACGTTCTTGGATTTTTTCCTCTTGTTCTACGGGTCTCGTTATTCTTGACGGGGTTCGCATCACGTCGATCACACCAGGAGGGTACGACATCCTGCCGGTAGAGCTGCGGGACAAGATGCGCAATTGTCAGTGAGGAAGGGGCACGACGAGCCCTAGTTCTTCAGGCTGGATCCTTTTTGTGAACACGAACTCGATGTGAAGCTTTCAACGTCATCACTCGAGTTGAGTTTGGCCTTCCGCAGATCTGCTTGGCCATCCCGTGCGCAACAACGCAGCGAGATTGTCCGGAGCTGAGCCTGTACAAAACGAACCAGACGCGGGGTTACCTCTCATCGTCGGCCATTATTTTCACTTTTGCATCACTTTGTGGTGTGGTATTGATTGTGCAGACGACGGTGCACCCGAGAAAGAAGTTTATCGGAACGCAAAGGACGCTGAAAACGGGTTGAGATGGAGACGGGCTTCGGAAATCAAAGAGTGGTAATGGCTCCCTCTCAAAAGAAGAAAAAGAAAGTGGGAGGGCGGTGACGGTGGGATCTCGTGAAGCGAAGCATATTCTCGATTCCAATGTGTGAGACTTCGATATCTTCGTGAGTGCATACCAAACCAATCCTTCCCTGAAAAAAGCGTCAACGAAAGGGTCTGCCTCACTTCACGTGTGGGAATAGATCGTTTGCCAGACGGGGACCGGCTGCGCGGGTTACCAACTGTCAGGGCGTGGGCTTTAAAAATCTTGTTTCCACTTTTAGCACGAATAGGCGCTTCGTCAAACTACAATTTAGAAAGTAGCTACATATGAATATAAGGATGCAATTAAATAAAAATTAGGTAAATTAGAACAAATATGATATCCATACTGAAGAAAAGATAAACGAAATAAACAATTTTATGTGGTCACATAGAAACACCATATAGAATAGTAGAAACTAAAATATTATTGGATATTTTCATATTAAAACATCTATCCATTTGTCGAAAAAAAATCCATTCTTTCCATTTTTGTAAATTGATTTGAAGGTTCTTGGCAAAAGTTTCCCAATTTTTTTTTTTTTTTGGTGGGGGGGGGGGGGGGGGGGTTTGGGGTGGGTTTGCAAATTAAAAAAAAAAACAAACAAAAACAAATGGCTATAAGAGCGTTTGGAGGGGAGGGGGGTGGTTATACGTTTTTTTTGTATTTTCTCTCACTAATCTAATCTTAAGAGTACCTTTCATATCATTCATCTTCCTTACAAACTTTTTTCTATTTCTCATTGAATTCATGTATGTTTGAACATTAAATCTTTGAGCCATTCACTAGTTCAAAAATAAATGAATTAGGTTAATAAAAAATGACTTCAAAGTAGAATGCATAACAAAGAAAACAAAGGGAAAAATATAGTCCTAGATCGGTTTACAGTGTTGTTAAGATATTGGTTTATATAGGATTGTTTATTCCATGTCATTTCTTATATAATAAGAGGAGAAATCTTGAGCACTCACCACCCGCACGTGCACGTGTGTGTACGAGGGCGAATGTGCGTTTAGGGCACATTGGATGCTTTAGTTGCGCACTTGGCACTTCGCACGATGTCACAACTGTTAACTTAACCGTCACGTCTGTTAGTCTGAAAGCTTATAAATAGGTTCTTGTCCAGACTTATTTTACACAGTTTTTTTTTTCATTTCTTTTCTCTTTCTTCTGCGGACAAGAAAACTCTATCTCTCCAAACACTAGTTTTCTGTCTCCAGAAAAATTCTCCTGACCTTTTCTGTCTTGCACTATACTATTAAAAAAGAGAGTGTTCTTTATTCAGATTTGCCATAGACAATATGATTGCAGTTTACTTCCTGTTATAGTAGATCGTTATACCCTGACAGACCGATGCTTACTGTAATCCAGAAGCAAAACGGTGGAGGGCGAATCGATTTTAAGGAGATATTGTCTAATACTAGCCTTGATTATTTCTGCATATACTCACTTCCAATCAGTAAAATATTCTAACTCCGTTTTTCCATTTATATTATATAATTAACATATATATATTATAGATATATAGATATTCTATTACTTTCTTCAAATAATAAACTATTTAAATCAATTCAGATTAAATATTTTAATTCTGTCTCCAGATTTAATTAATAACAGTAGAAAATAAGATATAATCTTACTAGTCTTATTACAGTATTTATACCTATATATAATTCAGATTCTTTTCTAAAAGTAAACTGTTAAGTATAAATATCAATTCAGATTTCTTCTCTAATATCATCTTTCTGGATGAAATAGAAATCATATCTTTCTAATTTTTTTACAATAGTAATTCTGTCTATATCAAAGTAAAAAAATCCAACATTCTTAAAACCAATTTTTTTAGATAGATTTGAATACAGTTGTGTAAGTAAAGAAGCAAAAATAGAACTCTGTCATAATAATGTTCAATCACTAATTATTTTATATCTAAATCAATTTGCTTCTTGAAAAAGATATTTACATTCTATTTAGAGGAAGAAAGATTTGTTTAAGAAATTTTATTTGGTATTGTGGTCTGAAATAAGAATTAATTTTCAAGTTTTCTATTAGAGAGTTAAAATTTATTACAAAAATTAAGATAGATAAAACTTTGTATCTGTAGATGGTCACTGTATTTACATCTGATATGTCCAATGTGGTAACTCCTGTCCTACTTACTCCAACTGTATTCTCAAGTCAGTATGAAAAATCAGAGAAGTTTAGTGGTACATATTTTAAAAGATGGCAACAGAAAATATTGTTCTATCTCACTATGCTAAATTTGGCTAAGTACCTGAAGGAGACTGTGCCGATTCTTGAAAAAGATGATCAACAGTTTGCGAAAGCGGTTGATACATCAAAACATACTGACTTCTTGTGTAAGAATTATATTCTTAATGGATTGGATAATATACTGTATAATGATTATAATTCAATTGCTACTGCTAAGGAATTTTGAGAGTTAGATAAGAAATATAATACAGAAGATACCGACTCTAAGAAATATGTAATCGGTAAGTTTTTGGATTATAAAATGGTTGATTCTAATAATGTGATCAACCAAGTATAAAATCTTCAAGTGATTATTCATAAAATTCATGCTGAAGATATGACCATTAGTGAATCATTCTAAGTGGTTGCAATTATTGAAAAATTGCCACCATCTTGGAAAGAATTCAAATATTACCTAAGTATAAACGAAAAGAAATGACACTTAAAAATTTAATTGTACGTTTGAGGATTAAAGAAGATAACCGTATTTCTGAAAAGAAAATTAAAAATCTATACAATGTTTCTAAAACTAATATTATGTAAAACTCCAATAAGTTTAATAACAGGAAGTGAAAGCACAATGGTGAAGGCTCTAAGAATGATGACTCGAAGAGATTCAATGGTAAATGCTACAACTGCGATAAGCCTGGACATCGTACAAAGGACTGTCGTGTGCGCAAGGCACCAGATTCTTCAAAGAAGAAGAAGAAGCATCCTAATGCAAATTTGACTGAAGAGGAAATTTTTTGTGCAAATGTAGATGTAAATTGTATATCTGTTATCTCATAAATTAACCTAGTTGGTGGCAATTCCAAAGAATAGTGGGTGGACATTGGGTCACACGCCACATCTGTGCCACCAAGTGAATGTTCTCTATATATGCACCTGTGGAAGGAGAGTTAGTCTGCATGGGTAACTCTGCAACCTCTAAGATTGAAGAACGAGAAAACATTGTACTAAAGATGACTTTGGGAAAAAAACTTACTCTTACTGATGTACTTCATGTACCAGATGTCTACAAGAATCTGGTTTCTGGTTCAGTTTTGAGTAAGAAATAATTTAAGTTTGTATTTGAGTTTGATAAGTTTGTACTTACTAAAAACGGTGTATATGTAGGTAAGTGGTATATGACTGATGGTCTGTTTAAAATAAATGCAATGACCATTGCCCCTAAAATTAATAATAATAAAATTAATTTTTCTGCTTATATGACTGAGTCACCTTATATTTAGTATGGTAGATTAGGATATGTTAATTATTATACTTTGTAAAGATTAATTAATTTAAATATATTGTCTAATTTTAATATAAATTTTGATGATAAATGTAAAATATGTGTTGAATAAAAAATGGCTAAGCTTCCATTTTATTCTATAGAATGTAATATCGAACCTCTAGAATTAATTCATACAGATATATGTGATTTAAAATCTGTTTAAAGTAGAGGTGGAAAGAAATATTTTATTAATTTTATAGATCATTGGATTAGATATTGTTATGTATATCTAATAAGAATAAAAGATGAGGTAATTGAAATATTTATACAATATAAAAGTAAAGTTAAGAACTAACTTAGCAAAAAGATAAAAATGCTAAGAAGTGATAGAGATGGTGAATATAAGTCACAATTTGCACAAATTTATGCAGAACATAGTATTATACATCAAATAATTGCTTCTTACACTCCTCAGCAAAATGGAATTGCTGAGCGTAAAAACAGAATTTAAAGGAAATGATGAATACCATGTAATAAGTTCTGATTTATCTCAGAACAGTAGGGTAAGCTTTACTTTCTGCCAATTATATGCTCAACAAAATACCCCAAAAGAAACTGGATAAAACATCTTATGAATATGAACATGTCGAGCACTTAGTTATAGATTCTTAAGAGTGTGGGAATGTCTTGCAAATGTTACAATTTCTACACCTAAAAGGACTAAAATTGGACATAAAACTATCGATTGTACATTCATTGGATATGCACATAATAACAGTGCATATCGTTTCTTTATTTTCAAATCAGATCATTCGGAGATACATAAGTACTCTATTATTGAATCAAGAAATGCAGTATTCTTTGAGAATATTTTTCATAGTAAAGAATATGAATCAAGTTCTCTAAAAAAGATTTGCGATGGTATTATAAGAGAAACAAAATCTGATTCTGGAAATAAAAATAATGATGATGAATCTAAACGGAGCAAAAGGGCCATGGTTAATAAATCATTTGGTCCGGATTTTCTGTTATATTTGTTAGAAAATGAACCTCAAAGTTATAAAGAGGCTATGTCTACACCTGAAACTCCGTTTTGGAAAGAAACCGTAAATAGTGAAATTGAATCAATTATTTAAAATCACACCTGGAAATTTATGGATCTTCCTCCACGAAGTAAACCGTTAGATTATAAATGGATTTTTAAGAAAAAGATAAAACCTGATGGGTTTATAGATAAATACAAAGGTAGACTTGTACTAAAAGTTTATAGACAAAAGGAAGGTGTATATTATTTTGATACATATTCACCTTTACCTGTAATAAGAATAACATTTATAAGATTAATAATTGCTTTTGCAGCATTATATAATTTTGAGTTTTATCAAATGAATGTAAAAACAACATTTTTAAATGGTGAATTAGATAAAATTTTTTTATAAGGAATAACTTAAAGGGTTTGTAGTTCCAGGTAAAGAAAAAAAAAAGGTGTGTAGACTTGTTAAGTTACTCTATGGACTTAAACAATCAACTAAACAATGACTTGAAAATTTTGACAAAGTTATGCTGTCAAATGGATTTCGTTATAATGAATGCGATAAATATGTATATGTAAAAGGAAATATGCACAACTATTTTATTGTATGTCTATATTTAAGGGTGAGCATCTGTCGGTTCAATTCATTTTTGTGTAAAAATCAGCTTATCAGAAACTTAATTGAAATCGACATAACTTAATTCAAAACCAAAACCAAACCGGAAACATGATTCGGTTCGATTTTCGATTGGTTTAATAAATATTATCAATACACGTACAATAAGATAAGATGAACCTAGAAAATATTCCAAAAAATATACTATAATTAGTTGTTAAACAATCTCACAAACCGAGATATATGAAATAAAAAAAACTTAATATATTTTAGTTTTTTTTAATCGGTTTCAATTTTGATAAGTAACTACAGAAATTGAAACTGAAAATGGTTATCCGAAAACTGAGTTAACCAAACCGATCGATTCATTCGGTACTCTGGTCTACTGTTGGATTTTTTCCTATTTTGCTGAGTCCTGCGGGTATGCAACCAATGTGGCCTCACTGGGCAAATTGGGGGAGTTTCTAGATGGGCACAACTTTTTTTCTAGTGAGCCCACTTTTCCTAGTGCGCACACTTTCTCTTTTGAAAAAAGTGATTTTTTCCTAATGAGCACACTAATATTTCCAAAATACCCTCCATCTCTTCCTCTTCTCCATCGACCCTCCGCTTCGCCCTCGCCTCCGCTCTGCCCTCCACCCCCCGCTCCGCTCCGCCCTCCGCCTCCGCTCCCCTACTCCCAGACTTGATCCGGGCTGGACAGCCCGGATCAAACTTTTATGATCCGGGCTGAACAGCCCGGATCAAGACTCTTGATCCAACCTGAATAGTCCGGATCAGAAATTTTGATCCGGGCTGTCCAGCCCGGATCAAGTCCGGGAGCAGGAAGCGAGGGAGCGGGGTGGAGCGGAGCGGGGGCGGGACAGAGGCGGGGGTCTGTCCTTCTAATTGGATTTTCTTGTATGGTTTTTTCTCACCAACCTGATCCGTTACCGACTCCCTATCATGATTCATCCGTTCGAAGACGGGAGAGAGAGGGATCTCGATCGATTGCTGCTCGATAAGATCTTATATTTCGGCGCTCATTCTTGATTGGAGAGATTGAAGCTCGAAAAGGGAAGGGGTAAGGATTTAGATATGGTAAGATCTAATCCCTCAACTTTTGGCCTGGACTCTTTGATCTGATTGTGTAATTTTAGTTTTAGATAGCTTTTTGATGGATGTTTGGGGTTTTGTTTTGAATTTTAAGGACAATTTGTTTTTTTCTTTTAGTATTATGTAATGTGAGTGGGGGTGAGGCAAACGAGAGAGAGCGTAGTGGGGCGGAGGGCGGAGCGAGGGCGAGCGGAGGGCGGAGCGATGAGGGAGAAGAAGAATGAGAAGGTATTTTGGTCTAAATTTTTTGATGGTAAAATTGTAATATAATAAAAATTTTAAGTGGGCTCATTGAGAAAATGTTGTGCCCATCTAGAAACTCCCGCAAATTGGTGTGCTCAATTAGTGTCCCCCCGAGCGTTTCAGTATCCAATTGCGGTATCTGACCGAGGATCCTCTCTCTCTCTCTGACCGCAATCTCCCTCTCTCTCTCTCTCTCTCTCTCTCTCCCCCCTTCCCAAACTCCACATCCCAGCGATCAACCTCTCTCAGAAAAACCTAGGGCGATCCGAGACGATCCATAAATCAGTCCGATTTCGAAAACCCTAGGTCCGAACTCTCCCAACGTCGTGAAAATCCCAAGTAAGTTCCAATTCGAGTAATTCAGTTTGTGCGTGTTGTTATCTTAAGTTCGATTAAGTAGAAAATTCCCGGAATTTTTTTTTTTTTCCCCTGAAAAATTTGCTAGATCGTTAGGGTTTTTCTCATCTCTCTATTTGTAGGTTAAAAAAAAAACCTTTTTTTTTTCTGCTATTATAATATTAACTTGTTCAAAGTTGATTGTTTGATTGATTGGCGGTTTCAAGGGGAAAATAAAAAAGTGATAAATAATTGTTCTCTTTTTTGCTTCGTAGGCTTACAAATGGTTGTTTATAGTTTGTTGATATTTCTACTCAGATGTTATTGGTCATGATTTACACCAGATTTTTTGTTGGGTTGAATGCTTGCATATTTTTCCCCAAACAGCTGTATAAGGGTCAGGAATCAATAGTTGAAATTGGTCAAGATGTCTAGTATCATTAGTATGTAGCATGGACACTACATTGTGGGTTTAAGTTAATTGTTTGGTTTACTTGGTAGAGAGTATGATAGCTTAGTGTGTCTTGGTGGAATACTATATACGAGAGAGACCCAGCCAATAAGCTTAGTGTAGTAGCCGTTGGATGTAAAAGTAATGATGAATGGAATATTAGCTAGTCTGAATTCAATTTTCCTAATTCTCTTGTTCGTTCCCATGGCTTTTTGATGCCGCTGAAAATGAAAACCACTGTTTAACCCTAATTATCTCATTGCAGCCGATTCGGTAGCTTGATCTACCACCTCTATTGTCAAGAAACACACTCAATTGCCATTTATTAGTGGCAAACAAAAAAGAGAGCATCTCTTTCTTGTACATGGATAACAACGGAGCTTACCCATTGAGGCCAATGCTAGTGTAGGCAATCAGGTGGTTTTTTTGCAAGAGAACAATACGTGGACCCACCCATATGGATCACACTCAACCACATATTGAATCTCGAAAGTGGGCGTCTACAATATTAGAGGTAGCAATAGGGTCTACTAAGAGGCTTAAAATGCCATTTTTGGTTGATCCAACCAGTTGAATTCCCCCTTCCCAAGCATGACATTAAGTGGTGCAGCGATGCTTTCGTCAAAGGCATGTATCTACTTTCTACTCCACATCTCCTAGATTAAGAACTAAATAAGTAGTATCGAGGGAGGTGTCAAGGAGTGAGTAATGATCTTCCTTTTAGCGTGTTGGAGTTAGAAATGATTTGAATTTGATGTAAAATTTAGCTGACTAAAGATTCTATTGTCTATAGCTATAAGAAAGTATATTAAGGTGAAGAGAATTATTTTTTGCGGAAAAAAACGAAGCTCTTAGTGTGGTGCATTATTTAAAGAGTGGAATCAATCAATGATAATTCATGTCTTAACTTCAGTTTGATCGACACTATTCAAATTTGAGATGTTGAGTTACATTGAGATCTAATTTGTTATAATATTGTGATATTCAAATTCAAATCAATTTGTAGATAATTCACTTAAAATTTTTTATGTGTTTATGATCTCGGAGTTGTAGAGTGAAAGAATGGTTACAGTAACTAAATAGTTTCAAAATACAGTCTTTTTGGTATCAGTTTCTTGGCTCAGAAATTCAATACCAAAATCTTGGATCATGATGTTTGAGGGATTTAGGGTTTGAGGGGGTTGCTATTGCGATGATTGTGGCATAAAGAATTAGGGTATTTATTCAATACTTAGGTTTATAACTAGATATGAGGAGTATATATACTCTCTCTTTATATGAGATTACACCATTGCCCTTTTTATTACTAAAATTAACTGACGTGTCGCTTGACAATTGTGGAACACTACATAAATAGACAGAGTTTGTCACGCCCCGCTCCCGATATACGGTATACGAACACGTGTAGCAGGTACCGACAATATATTCAGTTTAAATTTGCTAAAACTTCTAGTAGAATTTGACATAATAATACTCAATAATTACAATAGAAAAATTTAATAAAAGTTTGGCTTTTCATTGATGGAAACGAAGTTTGATACAAATTAAATAATAACAAAATACAATGAATTAAATAAGAGAAAATATAGTAACGTTTTAGTTTCAACATGCTCTTCAAATTATACCAGATTCTGCATCAATTTTCGACATGTTTATCAATAATTCTGCGCATGCACACCAAACTCGTCAGATTGCGACGAAAACAAAATAGGCGGAAAAATGTGTAATATAACAATTATTTTCAAACATGATAATAGCACAAGTTTTAGAAAATATTAAATTAATATGTAATAGGTTGTCTATCATAATGATATTAATTGATATAGGTTATCCTAATGTTATATAGTGAAGTCAATTTTATAACATGGGTACTTTTATCTAGGATGTCATAATTGGAAATGCTAAATGATAGAATACTATTGTTTTGATTGTCTCTTGTACAGATTTAGAAAATGGTCACATGGATTGTTCAGTGCTGAGTCGGATCTATCGTCAGGCAAATAAGAATAATAGTAAGGTATGATCCAACAAATCATCACGCACATATGGTGTGCGAATTATTTAGTTGTACAACTTAACAAGTTTATAGCTGAAACAGAGTATATTTTCACTATTCAATTTCTCTCCCAACCCAGTATTATTTAAGTATAATCCATGTAGGTTTAAATACTGATTTTCATAACTTGCATATGGATCATATCAGATATAATATTTCAATTGGATTTTATTAATTTGTTAACAATATGATTTATATAGTTCGTTTAGTTTATACTTTATTCAATAAATCATAATTAGTTATATCAAAAATTTATTGCTTTGAGACATCATAAAAATTCAGCCAGGCAAGTATATGGATGCTGTGAGATTTTTCGTGCGATGCACATTCCTTAATTAGAAAACCAGCATACAAGATAATTTTTCTAGACACCGGTACAAAATGATATCACAAATAATATTTTTCCACGATTATAGCTTTTTTCATGATTTATTAAAAATCTAACTATATTATGTAATTTAACAAGTATTTATTTAACTTCTAACAACATAAAAAAATAATAGGAATGTCAATAATTGCACTTGCAGTAATAAACTTATTTTCTAAAAATTAATTTCTAACAACACAAATAAATAATACTTGTGATAATAAATTTATTTTCTACAATTTAGATGATATAATTGGAATAATATTTTTATAAAAACTAGCATGTTTAGTGAGTCCAAAAAGAACTCACCTGGATTTTATTTTTCGATGTTGCTCAACGGAGCAATCTACATATTAAAAATATTCTAAGAATGTTAAAAACAAATTAATATGAATTTAGATTTCTTAAGGAATTTTTCTAATATTTATAGCACACTTAAAATTGATTTTAGTATTAACGGATCTGAATTTGAGAAATGGATTTGAATCTATCTTATTGGGTTTATAAGATGAAGAATGCTTTTTTTAGGTTATTAGGATTATTGAGTAGTGGGTGAGCTAACATAGAATTCATTAAAATAATTTAATTCAAGAAGAAAAAGAAAGATAATCTCTTATCTTTTTGTTAAAAGGTGAGAAATCTGTGAAAAGAAAAGGAAGAAAGTGGCTCTCTGTTGCGAAGCTCTAGCGATGAGAACAGCAGTCCTGACAACAACGATTCTGGTGAGTTGCTTTGGCGAGATGAGAGGGTGAGAGAAAGATATAAGAGTTTTAGAGAATGAATAAAAATATGTTTTGGTTTAGGGGTTTATATAGGTTTTAATTTGAGAGTTAAGAATTTGAAATGTTTTAAATTAATTTGGAGGGTTTAATTTTCATAATAAAATGCAAAATTAAATTGGAGATTTTATGAAGAATGTGAAGAGTTAGAGGTTGAAGAAAATGAAAAGGATTAGAAAGTTATAGAAAATGAAAGGATTTGAAGGTTAGAGAAGGTGAAAGGGTTTGGAGTTTAAGGAAAATTAAAGTTTTGAGAGGTAGAGAAAGTGAAAAGTTTTGGAGTTTATAAAAAGTGAAAAGTCATATTTATTATTTTGATTATTTATTTTCTTATTGAATTGTTTATATCTATAAAAAATGAAGGGTCATTACAAAGTTGCTATTGGCTTGCATGAAAACATCATTTCAACAACAATAATTTGTGGGCTTCAGTTTCTTGGCCAAGTTAGTGGGATGGAAGATGGGACAAATAAGCTAAACACTCTTCAAAATTCATGGAGTTGTTGATGATCGTAAAAACTAAGAGGGTTGTTGTTTGGCACTGAGAGAAGCTTGGCCAACAAGAGACATGCAGAACCATATGGATCTGGAAATGCAAGCGTATTACTCCATTGACTTTGTGGGCGCGGTCTTTTAATGGGGGAAAGTATTGTATCATTAGGATATAGCATGGTTAATTGTTTAGTTTTACATGAGTTGAGGTGTAGGATAACTTGGTGTGTCTTGATGGAATATTGTATATGAGAGAGAACTCTGTTTATATGTGTAGTAGCATTGGGATGTCAAAGTACCTTATCTAGTCTAGTTTCTTTTTTCCTAGTTCTCTTATTTGTTCCCATGTTCTTTTACTACTGTTGCTTCGAACGAAAACCACCCTTAAACACATCACATCTGATTTGGTCATGTCAAACTGATTTGGTACCATAAAAAACTAATACTAAAAAGACCATTTTTTGAGACTTTTGGTTTCTGTAACCATATTTTTACATGCAATTCCTAGATTAGTGGCACAAAAAGAAGTTTAAGTGTAATCCACAAATTGAATTTGAATATCATAATATCATAACAAATCAAATCTCCAATATAATTCAAGATTTACATCAATTTTTAATAGTATCGATCAAACTGAAGTATATAATATGTATTATTATTGACAGATTCTACACCTCAAGTAATGCACCTAGAGTTCTTTTTTAAGTGAAAGAATTTCCATGACCTTAAAATATTTTTGATCATGGTAGAGTCAGACTAAAAAAGTACGATCTACAATCGCACAATATTAATCAAAACACAAAAAGGCTTTCTTATAGCCTATAGACATTAAATTTTTGATAGTTAAACTTTATGTAATATTGAGCCTCTATCACTCTAACGTGCTGTCACCAAGAGCCTAGATACTTCAGTAGGAAGAATTCGGCACTTGAGGACTCGATCATTCATCAATTTGGAGAAAACCAATAATTCAAATGAGACTAAAATGATCTTAATTGAACACAATATCTGAAATGTTTGAGTAAGTCAATATGTGAGAGATTAGAGTCTACAAATGCATATCAGTAGCCGATGATAATAAAGATGGTTGTGATGTTCCTATTGATTATGGTGGCAGTTCAATGTAGGCAACTGATAGGCATGGTGAGAGGGGGAGAGAAAAACAGACATCAGAGGAGAGAGGCATGCAACAGTTTTACATCTTTTTAATTTATAGTTATGCATTGGAATTTAGAACTAAAGTTTGGATAACGTCTTTTTGGGTAGGGCACTTCAAAATATTTCTTCCATTTTAGTTTCCAGCCGGTGGGGTATGTGTGTATGTGTGTGGGAAGGGGGTTGTTGATTCAGTTGGGGTGAGGAATTGGTTGATGTGAGGGTGTTGCCAATAGATGTAATGGAGGCTACGGTTGAGTTGAGGTGGACAGGGCTGTAACTGAGCGAAACTTATAAAGCTTGTCCAATCTTAGGCTTTACTTTATTGCAGCCATTTTTGACTCTGTTAATTTATGTTTTTCATCCTATATCTCAAGTCCAATACTAGCTCATGTCACAATGAGTGGAGCAGGAAGCTTGTGTTAATAGTTGTTTAACTCGAGTTCTTTGACATCTTCAATATGTGGAATCCCTCTTAATACAATTGATGTTTGTTGAGCTGCTCAAGAGATTTAATCTTATTTTTAATTTCACATATTGGATAAAAAAAATTGTGAAGCTCAATTGAGATTGTGTCATGTTTTGTGTAATATTTGGTCAATCAGATTTGGAACTGAGCGCAGATTGATGAGCTCTCTAGATTCTTCACGCGTATAGGATGACAAAAACTGTGACCTTTAATCGAGCATATCATGATTGTATCAGGTCTTGCATAATCTTGGATCTATCGTATTTAAAACTTACTGCGGATTGATGAGTTCCTGATGAACCCAGCAGCAGTGCTGAATGTGGCACCATGTTTCTCACATTTGAACCCTGTTTGATTCTGCGGAAGAAATTTACTATGAACTTGTTGAAAGCCTTGTTCACCCTCATTCCTTTATTGTTTTGATTACAACAAGAAATACTGAGCCTAAGGTCATAATCTTGGGTTTGTTAGATTTTAGACTCAATGCGATTGATGAGCTCCTGATGCAGCCAGCAGCAGTGCTGAATGTTGCATCATGTTTCTCGCATTTGAACCTTGTTGGATTCTGCTGAAGAAATTTAATATTAACTTATTGAAAGCCTTGTTCACCCTCATTCCTTTACTTTTTTGACTATCCCAAAAATAGTGAGCTTAAGATCTATTTCTGAATTGATCTTTCCACTTCTGTTTCTGAGGCTGTGACATCTAAGATGTTCATTGTCACTATTAATGATGGAATAAGCGGAGGTTGGAGATAATGACAGAGAAAGTAGTGTTGTATGTTGGAAAGTGCATAGGTGCTGTAGAAATTGGGATTGGTACCATATGCATGCAAGTTGCTTATATTGTTTGCCCCAGAACAATTTTATATTTTAGGATAGCAGAGAGATTGAAGCATGGGTTGAGCCCTATGTACAGTAGGAGAGAGCTATTGGTTATTGAATGGTACATTGACATTAACTCTCTCTCGAGTGGAAACATAAAGCAAAAAAGAAAAAAAGAGTTATGATTCAGGAGATTACCTGGAGCTGGAGTTGATTTAGGCAGAGGAGTGTGCTTACATGCTTAGCGGTTGGCACTAGCTGAGCATGTGAACTGCATGTGTTGAAGCAATCTAGGGGGTATTGTACAGAGGTGATTTAGTGGGTGGAGGTTTCAGTTCTATGCTGCTTTGGACTTGCTTGTTGTGGAATTGGGTGGATGCAGAAGTAGCGTAATGAAGCACAATGGTAGTTGCCAAAAACCAACGAAGTTACATCCTATTGTTGGAAAACCTGCTTTGGACTTGCTTGTTGTGGAATTGGGTGGATGCAGAAGTAGTGTAATGAAGCACAATGGTAGTTGCCAAAAACCAACGAAGTTACATCCTATTGTTGGAAAACCTGTTATGTAATTAGGTAATGGACATGTCAGAATCACGGACAAATGTACACCTTTAAAACAATAACTTTGCATTCATCCATGTTTGTGTACAGTCTGATTTGGCACTTGCTAGGGCAGTGGGCACTATTTTCTTGGTTGTTTTCTTTACTCTATATTATGTAACAGCCTTCAAATCTCCATTTTCAACTACAAAGCATCCATTATCGAGAATGAGTCTTGAAGTAGGAGAAATTGTTTGTTTTGCTACAGGAGATACATTCAACTCTATGAAACCTCTCTGCTTCTTGTCTTGTTGGATGATATTGTGTTAATCTCTTGGTTTATTTCTTTCCATTGAGGTTATAATTTTTTTGATTTATGATTTCTTTTTTTCCTTGTACATCTTATATTATAAAGAACAAAAATGTAACATTTTGAACTCTTGTTGGTTTAACCCTTTTCTTTGAAGTTATAATTTGTTTTACTTATGCTTTTTTTTTCCCCTTGTATCTCTTGTATTGGAAAGAACAAAAAATGTAACATTTTGTTTTAGGTACTCTTGCAATGCACCGTGTGGGCAGTGCTGGCAACACATCCAATTCGACACGTCCTCGTAAAGAGAAAAGGTTAACGTATGTGCTCAATGATGCAGACGACACAAAGGTGGGACAATGCTCCTGCTTTCTGTGTGTAATCGATATTACTTTCTTTTTATATATCTCCTTGTTGAAGGATAATTATAACTTTATGTTATATCATCAAGTTATAAATTTTATGCTAGATGCATTACACTGCCTCATGTGCTGTCTATTATGCAGCATTGTGCAGGTGTCAATTGCCTGGCTGTTTTGAAGGCTTCATCCTCTGATAGCTGTAATTGCCTTTTCACTGGAAGCCGAGACGGGACATTAAAAAAGTGGGTTCTGACTGATGATGAGGCCAGCTGTTCTGCAACATTTGAGTCGCATGTTGATTGGGTAACATCCCTTTTCAATTTCATTATGATGTTTTTTTTTTTTTTTTGAAATTATTGTATTGTTTAAGTCATGCTGGCTATGTCTTTGTCTTCCTGGCATTTGTTTGATCCACATGAACTTGGGCATAGTTTTGGTTATTTCTATTATCTGTGTGTGAAAACTTAAGCCAATCCAGAGATACTATGAAACCTTACTTACTTCCCAGTAAAAACATTGTTTACTTTTTTTGAAAAATAATATGTTTTTTATTTGTTTAAATAGTTGTTTCATCTTTTCTATTTGTAAGATGTTTATTCTATTAATCGATTGGCATATTTGGGCATTTGTGGCCAGAGGCAATATCATCTTCATACAAGCATTTCCCCTCTAAAATTGGACTGGATAATAATCATGAAACGGTGTTAAAAAAAACTCTATACAAAAATTGGCCTTATTTTTTGTTATTGGTGTCATTTCTTTATGAGTTACACAAACTTCCTTTGTCCAAGTCAACTATGGTTGAGAGAGGGTTTTGTAATCAATCCAAGATGAGTAGCTAGCTGTAACATCAAATAGCGACTTTGGTTGTAGAAACTGGAGAGAATTCCAAGTTCCTTGGCCTGATACTAGATTAACCTTTGGCACTGGGAAAATTTATCCGTCTTTGTGGCATAATATAATTCCTAGCAAGATAAAGTTATATATCCCTCACAAGCTCTTATGTACTTCTGAGTAGTGTTTTAAAGGCTAAGGGGGTTCTTGCGTGTTTGGATGACGACTTTTTACTCTTTTGTGTGTGACGCCCTAACGAATAGTTCTTGATTTGCACCAGGTTTGCCAAAGATGCAACCTGGTGGAGACACCTAGATGAAAATCTTATATATTCCTTTTTCGTAGAGATCTAACTATTGTACGTGCCGTTAACTGGCTGATGGAACCGTTCTCCTTTGTTCTGGATTGGGACTAGTACTGAAATCATGAGCTGTTAAGCATGACACTAGTTGTTATTCTTGTAGTTTTTGCATTACATAAGCTTTTCTCGATTGAGGATGAGTTTAACGAAAGGTATTTATTTTACTTATTGGATATGCTAGGTAAATAATAGTTTTTAGTTCTTTTGTGCTAGGTTCAAAAGTGAAAAATATGTATATGTATATATGGGATTATTGCAAATAAGCCGTTAGCTTAAGTAAGCTGCATGAGTTAGTGAAAAGGTAGTAATTCCATTTTTTTTTTAATTTTTTTTTGAAATCATGTGCTCTACTTTCTTACTTTTTTTTAGGATCAAATTTCATAAGTTTTGAAATTTATTTGTTCTTTTATCTAGTGGATTCAAGATGTTATATATGCTGAAAATCATTAATTTTGTGTTTATTCGATGGGAGGCCAAATCAAAACTAAAACCCCAAAAATCGTTAATTTTTTTTTCATTTTTGCCAGGCTTAATAAGGAATCGTGGTCGTGGAATCAAATCTGAAGGCTAATATGCAAAAGCTCCATAAAGAAAATTAAAATGAGATCTTCTCTCTCTCAAATTTTTTAACCCTTCTCATGAGATGACTCGAGAACCACATCTCCTCTTTCTTATGATGTATATTGTTTGTCCATAGATTTGCAGCAAAATGTAAAGTTAAGCACTCTTCTCCAATCATTGTCAAAAAGTTTGCCAGAATATCAATTTACCTTTAGCTTAATTTCAAACATAACTTTCTTTACCTACGCATGCGTGTAGGAATGCATTGCATACCAAAATATGAAGCAACAACATTTGGCACCCATTACTATTGCTTTTTTACTTCGACATCAACTTGTTGTGTTGTTCCTGTCTTTACAATTACCTTGATTGGGGTTTCTAGAGTCAATGAACTGTGAAGATTTGGCTGAATTTTCGATGGAAACTAGGTTTTATTCTATTTAGCCGGCTTAGAAATCCAAAAAGGATAGAAGATAATTGAAACAGCAACTGAACGGACACCTTATGCAACTGAATTTCTGTTAATAATAATAAGCGCGGTAATGAGAATAAGAGCAGTTACCTGGTCGGTTTAATGGATTTTCAAAGGGATTCTGCACGCAGACAACTGAAGAAAATTATGATTTATGCATGAAGAGTATATTAATAAGACCAAAAAGAGATATTCAGCAAATGTTGGTGTAAACAAGAAGAAAATTAATGTAGAAAATTGCTACGTTGATTGAATAGGGATTAGGATCTAGGAGGAAATAGTAAACACAGGGTAACGGGAGCAAGAAGGGAGAGGTGAGAGATCGTTTAGTTGTATAGTTCACACTCAACTAGTGAGGCAACTAAATCTAATTTTCCAGAACTTTATCCAATTCTCCATTGCCTTTTTCCATGAGGTTTTAGAACTCTTGTCGTCCTTCATCGTAAAGCCTCACTGAGCCGCTGGACTTGACCCTGGCTTCTGCAAACTGAAACAATAACCAAATATGGTCGGCAATGTGAACATCAGGGTTGGAAAACTTCTGTACAGGCTAACCTTGAATCGCCTGGGCAGAAATTGGGAACCATGCAAGATTGGACCTCGCATTGCTTATTTTACTTAACGTGGAAGATCCCCAAATGTAACTAACAGAAATTCCTAATTTAGTGTGTACAATTATGCTATCTCTTTAAAAAATATATCCTGACCAAGTTAAACACTTACTAAACAAATCCCTTCGATAGCTTGTGAATTGAAACTAAAATAATTGAAGAACATAAATGTATTCTCCAAAACAATCTATAAAGAAATTGAGGTTTTAGCATTTGAAGGGCTCCCATCACCATTTTCACAACTATTTTTCATTTTTTGTTGCAATATCCAGCAAGTAATTAATTCAAAATTTTGTTGACTAAGGATAAAGGTTTTTGGTGGAATGTAAAGAGAAACATGGCATTTATATGCTACGCAGAGGGTGGATGTTTCTCGACAGTTTGAAAGGTAATTATACGTGATGCATGGGAGTGAAGGGAGGAAGCTCTTCAAATGCTGAAGTCATACGTGGCTTTTGAATTCTTGTTGAAGCTTTTGATGAATTTAAATGGGAGGTGACAAGTGCCATGGTGTCTGAATAAAGAGTGAGGTTTTACAATTATTAGAAGATTCGTGTATCGTGCAGAACTCCAAGCACGCTTGCTATCGCAGCTTCATGCTTATATATGCCTTTATTGATGTTAGTTTGCAGTAGGTTTAGGTAGGAGGTAAGTGATACTAGGTTTCTTTAAATTTGGAAACTAAAAACTTACGATCCAGTTAAGACTTCTGATTATGCATTATATGTGGAACTAGGTCCATGGTGTAGCAGGTGCGGAAGATACATGTTAATGCTAAGCCATTTTGTGTCTTTAACCTGATGCTTTTCATGCTTAGTGTAATGCTGCCTCCTAAGAGGTTTACTTTAAGTTTGGGCTTAAACAATTAATTTGTTATATTTTAAATTCAAATAAATTAGAACAGCTGAAACTTGCAATGTTAATAGGAGGAAAGCTGCAATTTTTTGTTAAAGAATACAAAGGTGATAAACTAGCGAAAAAAAGGGAATCCACTTTCATATTACAGATAGCCAATTTAACCTCAAAGTTCGTTCATTTGTGCACCAACTCTGTAGCTGCTATGACTTGACTAAAATAGGCTTATATAGGATGCCACCATACCACTCATGTAGCAGATCTCTAAAAGATGCTCAAACATTAAACCTGTAGGGAATTAAGGAAGGTTTTGGCATTTCCAACAACTATTTTTTAGTTTTCTCATAAGGCCCAAAGAAAGCAAGAGAAAGTTAAATTAATTGAACTGTATTCTGAGCATTGTTGTTGACCTTATGGATGCTATACTTTATCATCATCATTTAAAAGAAGTTAATTCAACCTATAAGAAAACTCTTTGTAAGGTTTTATGGGTAGATATAATCCACAGGTATTGTTATTCTATGCATATGTCTAACCATTGTGAGTCTGTGATATGAATTGCTATCTTTGTAGATAGTTTATGTTATTCTATGCGTATGTCTAATCATTATGACTCTGTGACATGAATTGCTATCTTTGTAGATAGTTTTTGTGTATCTTGGTGTGTTATAGCATATATACAAAAGAAACATGATTATGAAGCCTTCTGGATGCAATTTTATTCTTATAGTTAGTGTGTGACATGAATTGTTATCCTTATAGTTAGTGTGTGCATGTCTCTGTGTATTATATCATATATACAAAAGAACCATGATATTGAGGCCTTTTATCTGCAAATTTCTGCAGTCAGCTTGATGGAACATTTTCCGCTTACAAATTTTATACATGGAACTCTACATGTAGTTTCTTTTGATTTAGTGTTTCCTGATCTAGATTATCGTGAGACTGTACATTATGACCTTTTCTAATTACCTTAGTTTTATATGTATTGGGCTGCTTGAACATTCTTTCATGCAGGTCAATGATGCAAGACTTGCTGGCAATACACTTGTTTCGTGCTCTTCAGATACAACTGTCAAGGTGCTTTATTCTAGCAAATTTCTTTTTTCTTGCAATCATCACAGGTTATCAACTAAATTATTCTTCTTATGTTTCAGATATGGAATTGCTTGTCTGATGGTGTTTGTACCAGAACCCTTCGTCAACATTCCGACTATGTTATATGTTTGGCTGCAGCAGAAAAAAATGTAATCCTTTTAAGATTGTGAATCTTCTTCCTCTTTTTTCTTTTAAAATTATTGTTTATTTTTATTTTTAAAATTAATGCACATACATGAGTGTGCAGTGTGCACAGACACATGAGTTCAACCTATGAGATTTATCTTTCATGCCTATATTTGTGAGAATTTCTCGTTTTCACATGTCTTCATTTTGTGGTGTTAGAGATATTAATCCTTTTGTAGTGTCATGCATTTTAGAGCAATATTGTTGCATCTGGAGGCCTTGGGGGAGAGGTCTTTATATGGGACATTGAGGAGGCCCTTCGTCCGGTTGCGAAGCCTGTTGATACTACAGAAGATGAAAGTTCAAATGGGTTAATCAGTTCAGGAAACTCTGGGCTGCCTTTGTCAAATTTACGACCTGTTAATTCAAGCAACAACATATCTGTTCATAACAGTCAATCGCATTCTTATTCTCCCATTGCTGCCAAAGGCCATAAAGACTCTGTTTATGCTCTAGCTATGAATGATACTGGAACTCTGCTTGTTTCTGGTGGAACAGAAAAGGTAATGTGAATCATTTGCCAATCGTGTTTGCTTGTATGTACTTAAATGACTTGAGAAAAACTGCAACATATTCAACAATATTTAATACATTTAAATTCTTTTGTTTATAGTTCTGTTCTATGGTAACTTTGAAATTGTTTGATATATGATCCTGACCATCTGGTTATGGTGTTTCTTTGCAGGTTGTCCGTGTTTGGGATCCAAGAACTGGTTCAAAGAACATGAAGCTAAGGGGGCACACTGATAACATAAGGACCCTGCTTCTTGATTCCACTGGCAGGTTGATATGCTTTGAAATTATTTAAAAACATTATTTTTAGAACTTGCTCATGGTATGGCAATTGATTTTTATAACTTCTCATATGCTTGAACGCATGCACACACACACTAGCCAATTTGCATGTACCAAGATGTTGAAATTGGTAGTTTTCAATTGAGTCTGTTTAAGATAATGAACAAAATTGTATAGCATGTAATCTCTTCTTATCCTTTTTTGTTAATTATTATTCCCTTCTGCTCTCATTG
Source organism: Dracaena cambodiana (assembly GCA_036321105.1). Lineage (NCBI taxonomy): Eukaryota > Viridiplantae > Streptophyta > Magnoliopsida > Asparagales > Asparagaceae > Dracaena > Dracaena cambodiana. Next base: position 29,471,690 of record JAYEPQ010000020.1, read on the forward strand.
TCATTTCAAGTCCCTAAAGAGTGAAGTATTATCTCCCCCCACCTCCCAAAAAAAAAAAAAAAAAAGCCCTCTCATATTTCTATACTAGAAAATACCAGGATATGTTGTTTGATCGAAACTGTAGATGTTCAAGTTGATAATAGTTGATGTGATCAAGAAACGAAATTAAACTTTGAATACATGAATTTAACTTTTACTTATTTATTTGTCATATAAGCTATTTATTTAAAATTTACTGATTATGCTTTGAAAGTAAAGGGAAATGACAAGAAAACATGATGAAGCTAGAGAAACTTTGGCAGTTCTTCTCTTGCAAGAATAGCTCATCTGATTTAGCTCATCTTATCAATTTTGGCTGAACTGTCAATTTTTCTTTTTTTGTTTTAATTTCTTTCTTCAAAAAATTATCTGTTTTGGCAAATAATTTGACCAATTTACTAGTCTGTGTAACTATTGGACAATTGGAAGGAGCACACAGCTAGCTTAGCACAACTATTTAATTATTTTATTTGTTCCTGTAGAAATTTGAAATTTAATAACACTACTCCAACTAGGAGTTGGAATTCAAATTTGATACTAATTAAAAATCCCAAATCCTGATTTGAGTAAAAATAAAATTCCAAGTCTCAATAATAATCAAATGCTAAATTACTATAGGAATAATAAATCAAATGAATACCCATATTGTGCTTGCGTTTGCTGCATGCCTTCGTTCAATCTTCAAAATCAAACCATGATGAACATATTGGATTGTCTGTGTCGTTTTGTTCGGAGCTGGACAGCAATGATCAGCCATATGTTTATTAATTTGACTCTGAAAGCAAATAGATTATTGTTTAATGATTGTAAAATAATTAAAAGGGTAGTTGAGGAAGTACAAAAAGTGAGGGACCCAAAAGGGTATTTTGGTTATTATTGAAAATGACAGGCCCAAAGCCCTGAAACTTTCTCTTTTTAATATATTTGAGTGCGTGCGCATGCGTATATGTGGTTTCCTGCAGAAAATTAAATGGGGGCAACGATGAACATGAGATTTCAGCTTAATTCTTTTCCTGTTTACATGCATTTTATGTTGGAGCCACTGATGGACAAATGACTTATTATTTCCTTCAGGTTTTGCTTATCAGGATCATCCGATTCAATGATTCGGTAACCCTTTCTCCTTCTCTCTCTCTCTCTCTCTCTCACACACACACACACACACACAAACACACACAAATACACACACACACACACACACACACCCACACACACTCTCTCTCTCTCTCACTCCCTCTCATGCACACACTCATACACTTGCATACATGCGTGCGCGTACGTCCTCATCATTAAAACTGTTTCATAATTTTAGCTATATTCCATATCTGCAACATGGACAACAGCTTGTCCAATCACAAATCCCTAGTCAAAGGATAGAAAACGAAGAAAACAAATACTATGAAAAAATGCTAACTAGACAAATAGGTGACATATATGAAATACAAGTAAAATATATGTATCTCTATTGTGAGATCTCTCAAATTTTAAATTCTTTTCATCTTGCATGTAGGCATGGTTTTAAGTATTGGATATTGGGATTGTATTCTATAGGAAATTCATATCGGATATTGTATATCAGGTGACATACTGGGACATTAAGTGAATATAAGGATGTTATATCATATGATAAATGTGCATATCATAAATGTCATATTATGTTTTTGACAAGGCAATTCATACATAAATCACAAAAGCTACCTAATACATATTTAGGATATAGCAATGTACATTAAGTCAATGAGTTGCTATTTGTAGAAGCTTCTCAAATTCCTCGGCATAACTAACCAGATGTTCTCAAGTCAACAAGTTGCTATTTGTAGAAGCTTCTCAAATTCCTCGGCATAACTAACCAAATGTTCATTCTTCCAAAAACAAAAATGGACCTGGCCCTAAGTGTTAAGGCAGTGAAGCTGTTATTAGCAAAAATCAGGACATTTGTAGCCCGAAACAGAGGCTGATGTATTGGGAACATCTGATATGTCAGAGAAAATCAGCCAAACAAAGATATGGGGTTAAGTTTTTATCCTTTTCATTAATGATTAGGCTTCAAAAACAATTATGTTAGCCGATAGTTAAAACATTGCAACAACAACAAGAAGAACAACCAAGTCTTTTATCCCAATTACTTGGGGTAGGCAAAATGAACCAAAAGAGAATCACGCCGAATCCATCACACAGATAGTTAAAACATTGCATACAAGTTATTTAGAAATTATGAGATTGATCTCCTTTTTACTGTATCTTTTGTTAATTATGAAATGTTTCAAATATTTGATGATATTTTTGTGTTGTTTTATGTAGCCTATGGGATCTTGGTCAGCAACGTTGTGTACATTCTTATGCTGTGCATACAGATTCTGTTTGGGCACTTGCCAGCACTCCGACATTTAGCCATGTTTACAGTGGCGGAAGGGACCTTTCTGTGAGTGATTAATTTCCACATTGGGAAATAAACTCTGTTTTTAGGGTTTAGCTCTGCACCCTAACTAATATCCCTTCATTTTCTGAATGTTGTCTCAGTTATACCTAACAGACTTGTCAACAAGAGAGAGCGTTTTGCTTTGTAAAAAGGAACACCCTATTCTGCAGCTCGCTTTGCAAGATGACAGCATTTGGGTTGCAACAACAGATTCTTCTGTACACAAGTGGCCCGCTGAAGGACGTAACCCACAAAAAGTTTTCCAAAGAGGAGGGTCATTCTTAGCTGGAAATTTGTCCTTCACTAGGGCAAGAGCTTCTTTGGAAGGGTCAACCCCTGTAAGTTATATTTCAGTGATTTCTTAGTTTCAGTTATAGGGACTAGTGTTTAGGCATGTACAGATGCACGTGTAAAATAGTTTTCCATCTAGAACACACATCACGAGAAGAAATTGGCATGTTTACATTTATACTCTTTTTATTAATAGAATACTTGGCACTGGAATTTAATGATGGGCATGCCATATGTGAAGAATTGGGGCCCATGTTTAGTGAATGAAGATTTTCTATATCATACATAAATAAAAAAGGGAAGAAGGCTTCACAAACAACTTCACACCTTTTAGCGTTATAGTAGCTGAGATGAACTGTGCTGATTATCAGAAATATTATTATCCGTCATGATGAATCTTACACTAGGATGCTTCTTGTTTGATAAAGTTCTTTCTCTCATGTAGTTGGAGAGAAGCTCTTCCACCCTCCTCCAAGTTGAACTGCACATCTTTTTCCTCCCGTATCTTACCTGCTACTCTTGAAGAGTTTTCATTTATTGAACTCTAAATTTATCTCCAGTCTCAAGTTCTTTCAAGTTGACATGCTGCTAGTGTGGTTGGTCCACTCACACATCTTAAAAGGGTGCACTAATACAGTACTTCTTTTGATTTCTAATCAATGTGCTCCTGTACCATTAGTTTGATTTTACCTCTGTTTGAAGTTTTTGCCATCTGCTTTGAGCATTTCCATTTTGCCAATTCCTTCCTTTCAGAAGAAGATTAATGGTGAAATCTTGAACTCTCACGAACTTTTAAACTTTGCCTTATTCTAGATCTTGGAGAATTCAGTGCTTCAGCTATGTTACTGAGAAGGCTATCAATTTTATCTCATATAGTTTCCAGATCTTGGAGAATTGAGTGCTTCAGCTATGTTGCTGAGAAGGCTATCAATTTGATCTCATATAGTTCTAGTGTTGAAAATGGCAGTTTAGGATCTTGAATCCATGCAAGAACCTTAAAAAATGGGACCTATCTTTCTCCTGTGGACATTGTTTGGCCTAGATATTGATAAAAAGATTTACTGCAGGAGTTACCAGTGGAATCATTTTCCTTATGAATTTTATATTTCTAGGCTGTGTATTTTTTCAGGAAAGATCAACATGAATTTCTTATTGTGGATGATTTCCTTTTTTTTGGGGCCTCATTTCCCTTAGTTTTGTTGCAGGCTCCCGTTTACAAAGAACCATCCTGGACAATACCTGGAATTCCAGGAATCGTGCAACATGAAATTTTAAATAATAGAAGGCAGGTTTTGACGAAGGTGATTATGATCCTTGATTATTGTGTACTTGGAAAAGCTGTTCTCCAGTTTTTGCTCTTATTATATGAACAAATTTCATGATAGATTTACATTTCATAACATGCACATAGCAGGATGCAGCAGGTTCTGTTAAGCTGTGGGACATTACTAGGGGAGTTGTAATTGAGGACTATGGCAAGGTACCATTATGAATTCTTGCTCCATACGAATGTTTATTTTTATTTGGATTTACTTGTCTGATTCTATGAACTAAGGAATAATAGTTGTTTTCCCCTAATTTTTTCGGTTTGTAGCCTTTATGGCCTGATAGTTTGCAGCCTTTATGGCCTGATAGTTTGCATGCAATTAAAAGCTTATATCTGTTTTATTATCTGATGCTATGGTTATATGTTTTTAATTCTGTAGGTTTCCTTTGAGGAGAAGAAGCAAGAACTTTTCGAAATGGTATTATTGCATGGTTTACTTTGGATATACTGTAGATAAATTTTGCTTTCAAATTCTGTTATATTTTGATTCTTGAGGCAATTTCTCCTCCCTTTTCTAGGTGAGCATTCCTGCATGGTTCACTATGGATACTCGACTTGGAAGCTTGTCTATCCACTTGGACACTCCACAATGCTTTTCTGCGGAGATGTATGCTGCTGACTTGAATGTTTTAGGAGCTTCTGAAGATCACAAGGTGAACTCCCTTCTTCCCTCCTCTCCTTTTGGCATTTATTTTTTTTCATCTAAATGCTGAAGTGCCTTCTGTATCCCGTGACTTGTTTTCGAGTGAGGTCCTTGTCACGGTTTAAACTGGGGCAGATAGGAAGAGTTTCTTTTCAAAAGTGGGTCAAAATAAGAGAGCAAGTGGGAAGCTCACCCTTTGTCTAATAAGCTTTCTTCCATGAAAGATATTTTCCTACTTGACTCTAATCCAAGACTTCATTGTCATTTTAAGAGACCACTAAAACATGAGCGCTAACCAAGAACGAAGAAGTGTACCAGTAGTAAAGGATAAAAAATTCTGTTGTGATACAAATAAACTAGATGACATGCAATTCATTAGTGTGCTGGAAGGAATGTTCTTAAACATGATGTTTTTTATGCATCAAGGCTTCATCAATTGTACATGTTCTTATACAAGACATTATCTATAAATCAAGGCTTCATCAATTATGCATGCAATTTCACAAAATAGGTGTATGAAAATTTGTGCAGAGTGCAAATTTGCTCTCATACCTGCGCTTGTATGCTTTAAGATTGTGGCCACACCAATATTACTAGATTCCCGGTATATGCTTTGGTTCATGAGACGGGTGCGGAACGTGTTACACTACTTTAGAGCGGTACATGATACATAAGGGGTATGCTTGATCATATAAGTATTTGGGGTTATTACAACAACAACAACAACTAAGCCTTTTATTCCAAGTACTTGGGGTAGACTACATGAACCAAAAGAGAAGTATTTGGGGTTATTGTGTCCTCCAATTACTTCCAAATCATTTCAACAAGTATACATGCACATATGGATAAGCAATGGCTAAATAGTAATTGATAAATAAATACACGAAAAAGCTTAATGGATCCAGCTTTTTTTTTTTTTTTTTCTCTGAATCACCAGTTTTGGTGATCCAGATTAGGAATGTACCACAGATTGGTATGCACGAATTGGATCACAGTTGTGGCTGGGGGGAGGGGGAGTGAATTCAGTAACATTAGACCACACTTTACGTATATAACAACTTGGCACGAAATGGACGGCCAACAGTTTATTTTGGTTAGATCTATGCTTTAACCATAGACATTCTTTATCCAAACAGTTGTCTTGACCTGAGCTAATGAAAACCTTATACTCACCATTTCTTGTCAGGTCTCAGGACACTTTACACTAACCAATGCAGTAATTGAATTGTCTGTTTATGCCTACTTAACGCACGGGCAAAAAGCTTTAAAATCCTTCGGTTTTGGTTTTTGGGCATTTAAAATGATATAGATCAATTTCAACTTAGTGGAAGAGTTGGAAAATGCTAAAATGTCATGCTTTTCATCCAGATATCAGTATCAGTCAATCAGAGGTGTAGAGTTTTACCGAAGATTCTCGATGTTCAAATGTATATCCATTTATATATATTAGGATAGAGTTTTAACTGTGAACTTGTCAGGATAGCCAATAGCAGTGACACAAATTTTTTTATTGCACAAAATTCTAAAGGTTAGTGCACACGCGTGAGTCATTACTAGTATATGTATTAATTGATATTCAACATGTTTAAAATATGTTAATGTGAAACCGCAGTGAAGATTTGGCGAAATGAGATATTTCATTGAGAACTTTGAGCTTACTTGATGGTTTATTACATGAACTGTGCTATCTGTCATTGCATCCCATTTGCCTATGCAAGATTAATATATAATAGCTTACATTCAAAATTTTTTCCTGTAATTTTAATACATTGTAACACTATCCAATACTCATTTCCAGTTTGGTGGCCATCTTTTTAATACATTTTCCTTTTATTAAGAGAGAGTATTATAATATTAGCATCAAAATGTACTTTACAACATCCCTTTGGATCTTATGGCTGGTCCGGAATGATTTTAGACTGTTTAATGATCCGTTGTTTTCATGCAAATTTATAGATCAATCTAGCTCAGGAGACACTGCGTGGTCTGTTGGCACATTGGATGCCCAAAAGAAAGAGGCCGGGAGCACAAGCATCAGTTAATGGGGATATTTCATCGGGGAGAGATGTGTCCATCAGATCCCATTCAAGGATCGAGGTTGATGAAGCTGCTGACAACCATAACGCTGCCGTGCTCCCTGCCTTCGAGTTTTCTACTGTTTCTCCACCATCAATTATTACAGAAGGTACACATGGAGGTCCTTGGAGAAAGAAAATTACAGATCTAGATGGGACTGAAGATGAGAGAGATCTTCCATGGTGGTGTTTGGATTGCGTATTGAATGGCCGGATGCCGCCGAGAGAAAATACCAAGTAGTTTCCTACCTTCATGATTTTATTGCATTCCACATTATTTTATCTTTTCTTTGGTTTTTCTCTAAGTACAAATGAATGAAAAATGCAATTCATGGATTAGACCTTTGCACATATCATATGAAGCAGAGTCTTGTTGTAATTAGGAAAAGAATACTGAACAATGCATGATATATTTATGCCTATAAACCCTTCTTATTTGGTCAATTTGGTTTATGTGGTAATAAGTACCATTATCCATATTTGTTTAGGGAAAATTGTTCTGTAATTGTTTAATTTGTTTGGGTTCGTTGATACAAATTAAGGAATGCATTGTATTATTGTACCTTGGATGGTTCTATATATCATTTTCACTTTGTTTTGCAGGAAACTTTGCTTTTCTTTGTTTTCCCAATCAAAGTTCAGACATTTTAACATAGTGATGCCTGTGCACATGTGTGGGCAGTTTGACATTTGTTGGGCATTGATTGTTTGTTCACACCTTCCTTAATGTAAAAGAGAGACACCTGCCACGTGCACATAAACAAAATGAAATGAAATGGAAATTTGGAAAAGAAAGATTGACCTTTTAAGTGTTGGAATATTGGTACCGGGGAGTTCAAAATGTATCTTCCTACTAATATGACTTAAAAGAACTTAACTGATCTCCATTGAAACAGCCAAGTAATGCATGTCTAGAAAAAGATGATTGATCGCATGCTGCACTTGATGATGTTTTATATATGTGGATAGAAGTTAATTTAGTATCTGATTTTTAACTAGCATTAATAAGATCATTTATATTAAATTTTATTTTCTATTAGAACTGGAAGATGGATTCCCCATGCAACTTGAAGGATAGTTTAGACTTGGCTTCAGAAACTGGGTCTTGTTCTGCTTTTGATCAACAGACACAATCGACTTTTGAGCTTATTTGTGTATTTTTTTTTTTTTTTTTTTTTTGGGTGAGATAAACATTGTAATGGAATCAGGAATCACTTGTAGCGACATTTCTACTCAATTACAATATTCATTTTCTGATCTCACATTTTTTGTCTTTAGGTGTAGCTTTTATTTGCATCCTTGTGAAGGCTCAACCATACCGGTCCTCACTCAAAACAAATTGAGTGCACCCAGGATATTGCGGATACACAAAGTAAGTATATTGTCATATTTTCTTGCTTCCTATCCAGCTGTGCTGGCCATAATATATGCCATACAGGCAATACTCCCTCAGATCTATCTATATAGTATTTTTTCAAGCCTCATTTTTTAATGCACATATGCCTATCCCAAACATATAATGCTGTATTTATGTTTAACTATTGGTCTGCAGGTGGTTAACTATGTGATTGAGAAAATGGTTCTTGATAAACCGTTTGAAGGAGGAAGTTCAGACGGAACATTTGGTTTGGGATTGGGTTCAGGGCAACCACAGCTTTCATCTATCGGAGATGGCTCTTTCCGGTTAGGGCTAAAACCGTGGCAAAAGATGAAGCCGACCATAGAGATCTTATGTAATAACCAGGTAAGTAAGGAAATTATCCCGACTTCATCACATTATTACGGTCAATCAAGTTGTCCATTCAGCGTAAGCTGAGGGCACCCACTTCAGTTTTAGCACCCTCTTCCCATCATATTTTGCTAATACTATCTAGGACTGGTTCCTTCGGTAGTGGGTTTCTTTGGTTGTTGCCGAGTGTATTTCTTTGAGCTTAGTTATTATTTGCATCCTTCTGATCCCTACAGTTTACAAATTGTTTGTTTACTGTTTTTTTTTTTAAAATTGTTTTTCATACCTTCCTTAATTTACCTTTTTACCCTTTGTTTATTATTTTTGTTTTATGATTTATCTTTGTGCTTCTCAAATAAGATAAACCTTGTTATTGTTTATGAGTCATACTTCTGAATTTGTTCGTTAAGATATGGCTAATCTTTTTGATCCAAATTTCTGATTTAGGTCCTATCACCTGATATGAGTTTGGCCACTGTACGCGCTTATATTTGGAAGAAGCCAGAAGATTTGGTCCTCAATTACAAAGTAACACAGGCTAGGTGATCGAAGGCTTCTGCCTCCTAAGGTTAGCAATCTATAGCGCACCCAAAATATTACTTGTAAGTTGAAATGTTCTTTTATATGTTGACAGAAAATTACGTTCACAAACCTAACTTGTTACCATATGAAATAATATTATTTCTCATGAAGCTAGGAGTGTCCAATTAGCAATTGGGAAGCCGGCTTCTACTGGGATGTATTATACCTTGTGTAGTGATTCTTCTTCAACTCGCTTACCGTTGCTATCAAGCTGGTTAGTCATTCCCATGTATATTTCGAAGACTAAGTTCTTTAATGAAATCTATTTCTTCAAAGATTACAATTTCGAAGATTAAGTTATTTATTCCCACTTGGTGGTGCCATGGTCATTTGTGCATTTCTTCAACCAAACAATTCGAGAAACCTTGAATCATGGCAAATTAGAGGCACCATGATCCAAAAGAGAATCATGATGACAAACAAGAATTAGCTAGACCTTCCATATTAGAACGGCAGAGAGATGATGTCGAAAGTGTTGTAGATGTGAAAGTACTGAAAATGATGCAGAAGTAATTCCCTTGAAATAAAATAGCGAGTATGTTGGTTCTTGTTCATCTTGAGCAAACTTTTTGCATTGCAGAAAAAGGATAAAGGGATTACTCCTTGTGCAATTTCTTGAGGAAATTCTATTTAAGCACACCACTTTGCTCACTATGCCCCACCTCCTAAAGTTGTAAAAAGTTACAAGTTGGCCATTATTCTTTGTGACAATGTTTTTTGCCTTGGTCACCAACCGATGTTAAATCTGTTCAGGGAATAGCAGTGTGAAAACTGTTAGGGGATTGGAATAATCCCCGACTGAGAAATGTGGGCTTCTTCAGCAAAGTGGTGTGCCTGAGCAAAGTGGTGTGCCTGAATAGAATTTCCCAATTTCTAGCTGTTCTGGTCAAGTTGTCGATTTTAAATGTTTGCTGTGGTTTCTTATCTAGTTGATAAAATTGAATTCGTTGTTTTTCTGTCCTCTTTTTTATCAAATCTCATGACCGTCCTGCATCTGGGAGTTCAATGCAAGCTTGATCAAGTTATATAAGTGGATGACACTTTGATTTGCTAATTATACTTCAGTTCTTGATATGTTCATGCAAGCAGGCATCAACAATTCCTTTGTTATTGTTGAGAATACATCTGCAAATTGTTGTTCATACCTGTACTTTTTCATGCATCTATGAATTGAAAATCTCACATTTTCAAATTTCTGTTTTCTTCACTGTATGCATATAGTTTCCGATACTTAGTTTTTTTTTTGTACAATCACAACCAAGCTCACATTCAGTTATCACAGCACACTCACTGTAACAAAAATCACTGATCCTGCAAACTTGCTACTCCCTATTGTGCACACTGATTACCTCCAACATGACTACCACCAAATGAGCCACGGACGCAAACACTGATAACACGACTGCAGCTGCGACATGCGAGCAGAAACTCCTGACAGCACCGCAGATCTTAATCCATCCCATTTGTATGTTACCACGCTCGGTTGCTATGCTGGTTGTGATTGCTGCACCATTGCTTGAGTAGAGGAGGATCAGAAACAGCAGGTCAGAGACGGTGAGGGCCAATGCAAGTGGCCTGGGGGTTTCTTCGATCAGGAAGGATACAGCGAGGGACACAGCTGAGTACAGGAACATGAGCACGTTTGTCACTATGAAGTATCTGCAAGAAGTTCAGAATCGAAACTTAGCAATCAGTGAAAGATTTGGTTATGGTAAGCATAACCATGACAAGGCCACTGTTCGAAATGTTTTGAGGGTTCGAAATGTCCGGTGTTTTTCTCCGTTCAATCTTATTGTATATGTTATATTCACTCATATCTAGAGTATCCTGCTTTCTCGTGATCTACAGGTTTCAACAAGCAGTCGATATTTCATGATCAAAGGTATAGTACTATGTTGTTCCTCATAACTGATTCTCACTCATTTTATGCTTAGCTAGAGTTTTGCTGGGGATAAATGCATTCTTTGTTTTTATGCTCACCCATCTCAACATCTTCATGAATTTTTCCTTGGAAACTTTGATAATAAAGACTGCTTCATGACATCTAACCAATCAACTTTCAAATTTAAATGTTGCCTATTTGCTAACTACTCCAATGATTCAGCAACGAAGACCTGTACAAGTCTTCTTCAATGGTCTGTGTCAGTTTTTTATTATTATCATTTTTGAGCAACTCATTGACAGAGACCTTCACAAACTTTCCTTCTCTTCATATTTTTCTTGATACTAAATTGTAGCATCATCAATAATAATGCAATAATATAAACACAAGCACTCAATCTCAAGAAAAACTTTTTCTTGAGATTATATGAATATAATTGTGACAATCTTATATATTGTCTACTTTTGGAATTCTAGTCTTCATTCATTTTAGCTATTTGGTAGTAATGCAAAAATCATGAACCCAATCAAGTACATGTAATCTGTGAGGGTCTACTGCTTTGGTGAAGAACCATGAGGGATGTATCTGGTGCCAGGTAGTATGAGCAGATGTAATCTGAGGGATGTATCTGGTGCCAGGTAGTATGAGCAGATGTAATCTGTGGGGGTCTACTGCAGAAGGCATGGATAAGGTCACAATATGTCATTATATATGTCATTGGGGGAGTTTCCAAAGGAGCACACCTACTGAGCCCACTTTTTAACTGAAAAAGCCCGAACGAAAAAAAAAACTATTTAGTGGGCTCATTAGGAAAAAAGAGAAAATCCGTGAGGGTCTGATCTAGCTAAAAAAAATAAAAATAAAACATCAATTTTTCTGACAAAAACTCACTTCTAAATTACTCTATTTATCTCTTTTTTCAAACCCAACAAACTTGTTATGCACTTGTACTGACAATTAATCCTAGTCAGTAAATCTAGTCTAGTTATTCTGACTAAGTAAATCTACACCAACTCCTACTGATTAACAACAGAAACACGCACTAAAAAAAAAAAAAAAAAAAAAAAAAAAATCCAGTGGAGGTGTATCCAAACTTGTGTTACAAAAATTTTTGTCAGTAATACACACGTATATACATATATACATATAATGGTGTATATAACGTATCTCCATATGAAATTACCTGTAGAGTTGGTTTTAAATTCCAGCATAGAGAGCTTATATAAACGATGCGAACTGCTATAATGGTATATCTAAGGTGTCTCCATGTGAAGTTACCTATGGAGATAACTCTAAATTTTAACATAGAGAGCTTATATAAATGATGTGAACTGCTAGTTGTAATCTTCATATTCTAAATAGGTGGTGTAAAAAAAAAATGTAATTTAGATACTTTTGTATCATTGATCAAGAGGTTGTTCTATTGTTAAAAATTGTTGATTTTGTACTTAATCAATATGCGGTCAAAATTTATCAAAATGTATGTTTTTTCTTATATCACAATTTTAGAATGTGAAAATCACAAATAGTAGTTTGCATCATCTATATAGACCCTTCGTATTTTGATTTAGAGGTGTTTTTATATGCAAGTGTATATTTTTTCACACACACATATATATAGTAAACGGAAAATTCATTGACGGTGAAAGGAGTTCTTTCACCATAACTCCCTTCACCATCGCTTAGGTGGCCCAATAAAATTATTACACGTATTGTTATTCAAAGGGCGGTTAAGAGAGTTCTTTTATTTGTTATTTTGAGTAGCTCCATGTGTAATAATTATATTGGATCAACTAAGCAGCGGTGGAGGAACTTTCTTCACCGCTGATAAATTTTTTATTTTTCCATATATATATATATATATATATATATATATATATATATATATATATATAAAGAGAGAGAAAAAATGAGAAATTCACCTACGGATGAAGGGAATTCCTTCTCTCTCTCTCTCTCTCTCTCTCTATATATATATATATATATATATATATATATATATATATATATATATATATATATATATATATATATATATATATATATCGTCCTAGCTAGAGCTAGAGATCAAATTTTGTTATAGATATAGGAGTAAATTTATCTACACAAATTCAAAGAGGTAGCTAGAGGAGGAAGAAGAAGTAGATGCTTACACAAGAGCAGAGGAGTGTTTTGCCGTGGTGGTTTGGACAAAACTCGAAGTCTTCATGGTGGCAGGATCGGTGATGAGGACCCTGGCCGTGTCCTTGCCCGTGCCCATCACGATGGCAGCGATGAACGTTAGAACTAAGGCAGTTGCTCTGAGGATGCGTCTTGTTAGTTGAAGCTTTGAGCTTGCAAGGGATGATAGTGTAGTTGATGATCTCCACTTGTATGCATGGCTTGCTGCTGCTGCCTCTGTTCCATCAAAGGTAGTAGGCCTAGTGCTGGTATTGAAGTTAGGCTTCTCCATATGAATAAATTTGAGAGAGAGAGAGAGAGAGCTTTATTATGTTAGGGTATTGCAAGAAGGAGGGCGGGGGGGGGAGGGGGGGGGGGGGGGGGGGGGGGAGAGAGAGAGAGAGAGAGAGTTTTATTATGTTAGGTATTGCAAGGGGGGGAGAGATTAATTATGGCAAGGGGGAAGGAGAGAGAGAGAGTTATTATGTTAGGAAATTGCAAGGGAGAGAGAGAGAGAGAGAGAGAGAGAGAGTGAGTGAGTTATATATTAGGATATAGCAAGGGGGAGGGAGAGAGATTAATGATGTAAAGATATTGCGAGAGAGAGAGAGAGAGAGAGAGAGTTATAATCTTAGGATATTTTAAGGGGGAGAGAGTTTTTAAGTTAGGTATGTTGCAAGGGGAGACAGTGTTACTATGTTAGGTATTTTGCATGAAGCACCCTGCACAATCAAGGTTTTGCGGGATACCCCTCTCATATATTTCTTCAGATTTAAATAATAGAGAGAGAGATTTTGTTACTACATTTATGATAATACAATATTATTTCTATTGAATTTTTACCCTAATACCTTGACGGCAAAATTCTTTTTATATAAAACTAAAGCCAATATTTTCTTTGCAAAATTCTAAGGGATCTTATGAAAATACAAACTATTTCCTATTAATTCAATATATTCATGAATTTTTTTAAAAAAATTGATTCCTAATATTTCCAATTGTAAAGGTCTAGTTTGCAAATTTTCTTGTTGGAGATATGAATCTATTATAAATAATGGTCATCTTAGTGGGGAATCCAATTTTATTTTACTTTATTTTTTTATTTGTCAGTTGGGAATCCAATTGAACATCCATTAGTAATAAAGAATACTTAATTTATTTAAAGAATAGAGAAATATCTAAAGGTCTTTGAATAAAGCAGCCACTTTTATTCATGGCTTTACAAGGCGAGTTTCTAGATAGGCACAACATTTTTCCTAGCGAGTCCATTTAAAAATTTCTATCAGATTACAATCTTGTTATCAAATTTTTTGACCAAAATATCCCTATCTTCTTTCTTTTCTCCCTTTCTTCGCAAATGAGCAGTTAACCAAAAAAAAAAAAAAAAAACTTCAAAACTCACAAGAAATGAAGGAAGAGGATCAGCGGCGACATTACCTGGACCGATGATGGCGAAGGCGGCGGCGACAGGCAAAGGGGAGAGAAGAGAGATTGATAGTATTGGGTTTAGAGAAGAGAAGAGAAAGAGGAAAGAGGAATTGAGTATTTGGATTATAGAAGATTTTTTGGAAAAAAAGAAAAGAGGAAGAGAAAGGAGGAAGAGGAAGAGAAGAGAAGAGAAGGGGAGAGAAGAAACTGTTTAATGGGAATAGAATGGGAGAGAAATGAAAGAAGGGTAAAAAGTTAGAATTTTTAGATTAATATTTTTGGATCAGTTATTTTTTATCCGGGCTAGATAGTCCGGATCAACCAATGTGATATGGATTAACAGTCCCGGATCGCTTCAAATTAATCCGGGACTGTTAGTTCGGATAAAAAACGTAAGAGAGAGGAAGAGATGAAAGAGTATTTTGGGAATATTAATATGCTCACTAGGAAAAACCCTCTCTTTTCAAAAGAGAGGGTGTGCTCACTTGGAGAAGTGAGCTCCCTGAGAAAAAAGTTGTGCCCCTCTAGAAATTCCCCTTTGCATGTGGGCACTAATCAATCATGAGCCAATTTGGATTGATTAATTTTCAATAATTTCTAAATAAAATTGCTTATTTTATCGGATTGATAATTATAATTTTAATTCAGTGTGTATTTTTTTTAAACGATTAATAGTAAGATTTTAAATTACTAACATAATTTAAAGCTCATAATTTTATATTCTAACACATTCTCCAAGACCATGGTCCTTTGCATATGATAAAGCTTAATTATTTTTAGAATCTGCACATAATATATGTAGGATTTAAATCTTAAATGGATGTATGATATAATCTCAAAATGAATCAAGAATAAAAAAAATATGGTGATAACTAAAAATTATGTAGCACTCATCAAATGTTTTATGTTATATAAATTTTCATGGGGTTTCAAAATTCAGAGAACCCCAAATAACATTAGCTAAGAAAATTAATAAATTGATTTTAAAAATACAATAAATACCTACTCTCTCAATCTTACTATTATAGAATGTATATGCGAAAGTATTAAAGAGTGAATATTTATTATATTTTTTAAATTAATCAATTAATTTTTCTGTTATTTGGAGATTTCCATAAAATTTAAAACCGCACAGAACAGATGAACAGATTTCTAAAAAAACTTTGATATTTCTTAAAAATTTCTTGGATTTGAATAAATATATAAAACAACACATTAGAATCAAGTCTAATCAAGCACACAGTGAACTGGGCCCAGGTCACTTTCAAGCCTGGCTTGATTTCAAACCAAAATTTAATTCATGACATTGTACTTGCTTGCCTAATTAACTAAAGTTAATTAATTTTTTACTAAATCAAATAATTTCCCTAACAATAAACCTTAATCATTTTTTAGAAAATCTTGTCCTGACTACCGGGAATATCTAAAGGAGCACACCATTTGTCCTAAGGAGCACACTTTGCTCAGTGCGCAGAGCCTCTCTTTTGAGAAAAAGGATTTTTCTTAGTCCACACCACTTTTTTCCCTTTGCCCTTTCTTTTCCCTTTGCCCTTTCTTTTTCCCAGTCCCAGTGAGCACAGCGAAACTCCCGTTTATTGCTCCATCTCCTTCTATTCAAAATTTAACTCCAAACAGAAAATAATATCGTCCAAAATCTAACTCCGGATAAAAAATAATACTGTTTGAAATCTAATTCCGGACATGAAGTAATATCATTATAATACTGTCTGAAAGCTAACCCCAAACATGGTGTTCTTTTTGAGGGTAGAGATTGAAAACAAGAGCAATATAGTCCGAAATTTTCAATGACAAACTTGTAATATAAGAGTCTTAATGAAATGTGCTCACTAAGACAAGTAATGTGTTCCTTTAGAAATTCCCCTGAACACCCCATTGGAAATATTTCACATATCACCCTCACAAAAAGAATAAAGAAAAACTTTAAACTAGCCCATATCAAATTAGATTTATATTATTTTTTCAGAGTAGCGTCGAGATACCCATAACAGAGCTCCATAAATCTCAAAGTTTTATGTAGCCGGCCTCAAAATTCTACGATATATGCTTCAATGCTGCATAAAGATAAACACACTCTTTGTATCTAGTTTCAGCAAGATAACTAGTTTGCATAACCAAGAAGGCATCAGGGTTCAAACATGGGAGCTTGAGATGTGCAACACCAAGAACTCTGATACATGGCCCTCTGCACGATACTCCTGCACGGATCTTCATCCCTTTTCTTCTTCAGGTAAGAAATAATACCCTCAATCTTGGATTGAATATGCAGATACAGTTCTTTTGCATTCTCTTGGTTTTTCAAAATGCGTGTAGGTTTGCCAAACACACGCTGGGGTAACTTTGGCAGAACTGCAGGAACGTAGAGCTCTTGCTTTGGAACCTCCTCGTTCGTGTCAGTCCTGCAACCAGAGAACAATTCCTCTTGAGACGACTATTTTGCAGTTGAATGATATCAATGGTTGTGAAGAAATGGGGAGTACCTCAATTTCGGAAAATTGTCAATTTAACTTGAGTATCCATTCTCTGACAAATGGGATGCGCATTTGGTCGTTATAATCAAGAACTAGCTGCCAGAAACATTGAGATGAAATTTAGTTTTCTCTAGTGATGTAGATCAAGGATATGTCTGTAAGCAAAAATTTCAGTACTGACAGGTCGTATCTGTAATATCTGAAAGAGTTCTGCTTAATCTATTTTCTTTGATCATCCCAAGCATGGTAATTGAGATAGCATCGGCATGACATTGAGAGATTTTTTTTTGCATTAGAAACATACAGGGGATGATAATTGACACGTCCACGGGTCAATTTTTGACATATCCAATTTTTATTTTTAATTCAAAATTTTATATAGGACGTAAAAAATTGACCCATGAAGCATCCATTACCATCGCTGGAAACACAAGAGGTGAAATTTTGTGAGTTTAAGACTGTTTCAACTTGTGAAATCCAAGTGTTTGTAAGCTTTGTAATCATCATCAAATAGTGAAGATTTGATTGGTTGGCCGCCCGTGGAAGTAGGACTTGTTCCACTTCCATTGGTTGGCCGGCCGTGAATATTTAAGACTGTTTCAATTTGTAAGTTTCTGTCTCATCTATAGTTGACAAGCGAATACTCTCCCTAGAAATTTTGAATTTTGACTTTGTAGTTTGAAAAGCAGTCACATTCAATGGGAAATGACACTGCATTCTGCAAAGAAAAAAAAGAAATTTTTTAAGTTCACAAGACCTTCGGCAACATTATAAATCAACCAACAACCATAGAAATTTTAGGATTTTAAGACTTCCTATAGAAGAAATTTTGTTCCCTAGTGCTTAATTCAACATTGATTCCTTGTACTGAACAGCAACTGAATTCAAAATGTCAATTAATCAAGAATGCAAGAACTCACTTTCCAAGAGACTTGTGATGCATAATGAGCCCCATTCTGCTGCCATCAACACCTGCAACCAACAAATCCCAATTAACATCAATACTCTTAACATAGAAGTCTTAAAAAAATTTAAAAATAAAAAATTCACCAAATTCTTTTTTCTAAAGGAAAAAAGAGCCTTAAAAAGACTCTCCTCAGTCTATTACACTGTCTATCATCCTCCATAACAAGTTTCAACATCTCAAAAAATTCACCAAGGGCAGAACCATCTCGGCAGACCCCCATCGGGCCGGACAATCTCCTTCGCCGCAGCAAAGTAGTCCTTCACAGTCACAGTCCCAAACCCATCATCATAAAGCACACTCAACCCATTGAATCGCTTCACATTGTCCCCTGTTTCTTCAACAGGGGCACAAACCTTTGGTGATCTTGAGGCCAACTTTAGGTTTCTTGGCCTATTTGGGGAAATGGGTGTTGAAGAGGGAAGGTAAAGGAGTGGGAAGGAGGGAGAATGGGAGGAAAAGGTGGCCATTGAGGAGAGTAATGTGAGAGAGAATGTGAAGGGGTAGTGTACAGAAAGGTGGCAGGTATGACCATTGTCTATCAGAGTGAAAGAGAGATGAGCATATGGCAGGTTGTAGAGTTTTGGGAGAATTTCATCTGGGTGGGCTGTCGCAAGCTTGGTAGTGATATACTATAGTTGAATATCTACAAATAAAAAAAAAAAAATCTATATATTTTGATATGTAGCTCGAATGTGGGTCACTCTAATACGATTCATATTTTTAACGAGGGGCCTAAAGAGAGGCAATAAATATTTCTCTTCTCTAAGAGGCTATGATCCTACAAATGCATATTTTCTTTCATAGAATCGACATATTTCTAGTGTTGCGTAGTGTGGAATCAAATTATTGCTGACCACTGTCAAGTCCATATTCCAGTAGATAGCAGTAAAACACTATGAATACGACTTCTTGGATTCTTATTCTCACCCACTTAAAAGAGGAAGGCTCATGAATTCCGTTTTCTCCAATATTTCATGAGAAAGATGAGAAGATGGGAGAGTGAGAAACAATGGAAGATGATAGGTACAGTTCGTCTCCATTCATGTGCTCAGCTCTTCAGTTTCTAGCAATGATAAAGAAAGTATTAGCTCCAAACGTTTATTCACTCTTTTCTATTAGAATTAGCTTCTACACCATCACAACTTGCACAATTTGTACTGGTCTTCGATATGGAAAGATGCTGAACTGACATTTAAGAAGACAAGATTGAGATAATCTCAGCTAAGACTAAGGTTTGCATGTTCTTGATCATTATTTGGTTATAAAGTTTACATGCATATAACATTTGCTTGATGTTCAACTTATTCACACTTAGGGAACATCTTCATGACATAAATTTTTGACATATTCTAAATTTTTTTTGACATATTCTAAATTGTTGCTTCTACAAGTTGAATACATACGATATATATATATATATATCCTATCCATACCTTAAGCAGACAAGCATAACTTCTGTAACATATACATCCTGAAAGGTTTACTTTATAAGAAACTTGCAGGTTCTAAAATCATCACTGCTGGAACTCAAATTTGATCAGCAATTTGCCATTACGACAATTGAAAAAGAGAAGATCAAGAACTCAACAACCGATTAAAACATCCTTTGACATTATAAACGCATGATCCTGTATTTGCGAAAAAAACTCTAATCCCCAGTTTCACACAATAGTCCGGTAACAAAACCAGGACCAAATCTTAACTACTACCTTTAAAGGTAATATTTTGTTTATTTATCCACCATTTATGGAAAAAAAAAAAAAAACAAGACAAACCTGTGCAAAAGTACAAACTAGAATGATGTAGTAAACAATATACATATTTTGATTTGTGAACTAAGAAGCATTTCTAACACACGTGCACATGCGCCATCGCACAATCATGAGAAAATGCTATGTTGACACAATTTGCTCAAACACCAGATGAATCAAATTGATTTTATTAATGATAGCAGAAGCTCAGAAGGGGAACATTATTTAACCACAAAAATAAAGGAGGTTTCAATGCAAATATTGCATTGTTGCAACACATATACAATTTGATGTAAGAGAAAACCGAGGTCTAGAAAAACCTGAGCAGCTATCATATCTTATGCAGACTCTTTTCCTCTGATTGTTAAGAATCGGAGCTCAGCATGATATATTAACCATCCAAGTGCTTAAGTTCCATGTTATTACTCTCCTATCATCAGCATATCTAGTTTACTCCCTGCTCCCCAAGAACCTTGATCATCAACTGGACCATTGACTATTGAAACTCTAGCAAATTCC
The DNA here is from genome assembly GCA_036321105.1 of Dracaena cambodiana. Classification (NCBI taxonomy): domain Eukaryota; kingdom Viridiplantae; phylum Streptophyta; class Magnoliopsida; order Asparagales; family Asparagaceae; genus Dracaena; species Dracaena cambodiana. The sequence goes on from JAYEPQ010000020.1 coordinate 29,491,991, forward strand.
TATATCATCGTAAGGCTGATGATGGTTCTTCAAATGTTCCTCTGATCATTGTGTTGTTGTTCACCAACAATATAGAGCTGATAACCCCTTCAATAATCCTGACTATGGAAGGCCATAGTCGCTTCCATGCAGCCTCTCCTTGGCAAGTTCACCAGAGCTAATACGGCAGAGGATAACTTAAGTCCATAGATAAAGTACGTAAATCTTCATATCAAGTCTTGTATCAATGTCTAATCGGTGTGTAATAACTTGTACTACTTGCAACTACCTTCATGATTGAATTGGCTCCCACCTTACTGAAGGGGGGGAAAAATTGTCTAGTCTCATAACACCCCTGACATCACGGATCGAAGCTGGGAACTTGCAATGCGGAACCCCAAGAGGTCTGATATATGGTCCTTTGCACGATACCCCTATATGGGTCTTCCTCTCTCTTTGCCTTCAGGTATGAAATTATGCCCTCAATCTCTGATTTTATCTGCAAATATAGTTTGTTTGCGCTCTCTCTATCTTTCAAGATACCCTCCTTTCCTCGTGTTTTGAATGGTTTCCCAAATAAATAATAATAGCGTCCAGGTAACTTGGGCAGAACTGCAGGAAAATGGAATTCTTGGTTCGCAACCTCCCCATCCATGTGCATCCTACAAAAAGGAGAGAAGAGCTCTCAATGCAGATTTTCCAAATTAACAAAAATGTGCACAAAATTACGAAAGAAAACAAAAATCAATAGGCTGTGCAAAATGAGTACCTTAATCTAATGCCACCTTCGCTTTCATTTTGTAGCCATTCCCTGACAAATGGAATTCTTGTTTGGTCGTTATAATCAAGAACAAGCTGCCAAAAAATGTAAATAGAATTCAGCTATTTCTAGCAATGAGAAGCAGGAATATATCATAAAGCAAAAATTATTGTTGAATGCCCAAATCTGATACCAATAATACAAGAAAGCTACTGGAGACCATAATGGATGGGACTCAAGCTTTCAAGTAAACAGTAAACTCACAATTCTATGCATGTGATTACTGGGAAAACAAGCGGAATGGAATTTTAATACAAAATCAGTTATATATTAGGATTAATAAGAAGAAGAAAGAATACTAAAAAACACAAATGAGTGTACAAATTTTGATTTTGAAAGTTCCAAGAAGTAGGATGATTATGAATACACGAATTACGACAGATGAGAACTAAACACAGGAACTTAAAAATGAAACGGTGCTCTATGCAACACACTGGTATAGAACAAGATGAAATAATGTGTATAAAAAGGGGAAAAAAACATTATGCGACAAAAGAGCCCCTTTTGTTTCAAAGTCACAATACAGCAACTAATAATATGCTATTAAAGTATCATAGGGTACGTGTGGCTTAACTGACTCAAACTTTGAAAGTAATAATGTAACATACATAAAGTTTGAAAGAAGCAAAAGCTACTAATGATCCATTCGCCTGTAAAAATCGATGCTACCACTGAGTAATTGGGTACTGACGAAGATTTAGGTTGTATTAACTTAGAAGATATAAAGATTAGATATTGGGAATTGGATCCAATATGAAGGCGAAGTATGAACAAATAGCCAAGTTGGAAAATGAATTCAACATATTTCATTAGGTAAACTATGCATCATATTAAGATATGGCAGTCATGGATACAAACGAATTGATTGCTAAATAATGTTGTTGAAACCACTACAATTGTAGAAAAAGATCCCGAGGAAAAATATCTTTGTAATGCACTTTTCTAAAAAATGTTCTAGTTACAAACAAGCTCATGATTTGGCAAGCGCTGGAATTTTTTAGATAATCAAAAATAGAAACACAGTCAACAAAATGGAGACATTATACAATAGTTTAAATCATTTAAGCAATTCAATAGAACAGCTAAAATTGAATTTGGTTATTTGAGTCACTAGGGATCATATATATTCAAAACTAGGCCAAGAAAAGTATCCAAGAATAACTGTAATTTCTTTTGTGCAACGAGTTTCTACATAAAAAATAAGCCATCAACTCACCTCTACTAAATCATCTTCCCCAACAACTCCAAATGGTACAATTGTGGCCCCAAACCGTGTGGCCATCCTCACAAATTCAGGTTGCTCTGGCCAAAACAACTTGTACTCTTCACCCTGTAAGCAAACAATCATTAAAATCGTAAATTAGGGGATAATGGGAGTTGATTATACAAGTACTTGAGGTATTTCTATGTTTATGCGCTGGTTATATATGAGAACGTATGTTTAAATATGCATAAGGGACACGTCATTTCAAACTAATGCAATTGAATTATACCTGGAATTGAACTGGAAACACTTCAGATGGATTCTATATAATTTTACCTTTTTTTATTTCAATTTTCTCCTAATATCAATACTAGATAATAAAACATCCCACCAACTTCAGTATAACGATTAGCCAATGAGATTATTTCTAGCATGGCATTCTTCATAACTGAAACCAATAATCACGCATTGCTCTTCAAGAGTGAGCCCAGTCACCTTAGCATAACATCATCAACACCCTCAAGTTCTCTGGCAGTTTCCAAAGTCGCTCAGATCTTTTCCCGTGTCCTACACCCACTTCCATTTCCACCTGAACCTCCACCCATCCTCGAACTCGGAGATCCATCTTCTCCTCCTTGAAACTGTCTTTGTCAGCAGAAGCTCTTAAATCAAGCATGCGAGATGAGCTCCTCCAAAGTCTCCAACACAAGAATTCCTCTCCTTTCTCTAGGTTGTTTCTAGTTGTGTTTCCTAATGACGGTGACGTCGGTGAGTTCGGAGTGGTGATCAATAACAGAAAATACGCTAGATTGCAAAATGAAACCATATTCCCAAAATGATAAATAGGGATTAATAACCCAAAAAAAATAAAAAAGTTTGGTCAAGCAATGAAAAGGCAGATGGCTAAAAACTGAGAGGTCACTGACAACGGCAACAATGGTGGAAATGCTAAAGAAAAAGAAAGGGTGCATTGACTTTATAAAATCTTGGTCCGACTGACTGAAAATAACACTTGGGCATCGACTATGGTACGAAGTTGATGAAGACAGCCTAGTAGAATTTTGGTGTGCTTGTTATAACAACTTAGTGACTTCTTGTATAGAAACATCGTACTATGCAACTAACAATTCAAGAAAGAATTAGCAGCCACATTACATCTAGCAACTCAATAAACAAGATTGAAGGAAAATATTTTGAGTTTCAAAGTATTGATCTTATTAATGACTCGGATAATTAGCTTGTAAATAGTAAGGACTCGACTATTCTTAAAAATAAGTTTGACCTGGCAGCATCAAGGGTAAAAGAAGGGAACCACTATCTACTTTGAGTATATATGCTCACAAAGTTGACAACTCCTCATCAGAAACATGGTCTAGATCAAGGACAGACTATTTCTGTATGCTTTTACAAAACAATAAGAATTAAGATAAAAGAGAGGCTCCATTCAGTTCTTTACCTCTTATTCCCACTAAAACGTGCAAGACTCTAAACATTGGTGTTTGCCATGAAATTGAATTTTTATTGAACTTCTCAATAAAATATTACAATCAGAACGGTTGCTTGTTTACGGAAGATGATGAATTTCTAATTTTCTCTTTGTTTAAGCCTAGGGTTCTGTTGTAACCATGGAGGACGATCATGTTCTCCGTTGACACTCTGAACAAATTCTTCAGTTGGTAATTTTCGTAAAGCTCTTGAATGCAAGGGCTCTAAATTTTAGCACAAGTGCTTAAATGGAGATGATTAATTGAATAATTGACTTTGTGTGTGTATCCCCTTCTCTAGCCCAGTTTTTTGCTATTTATAGAGCTCTGGAGACCTTTGAATTGGTGTAATTGTCCAATTAATGGCTTCCTTGATTTGAGGATGTCTTTTAATATGTTAGATTTGTACTAAATCTCCATGATTTGTAACTGATGTCTTTAAACATCTGGATTTATAACTGAAACGCGGATCTCAGCCTTTAGATCTGCGTTTTAGCTCCTAGTAGCTCACGTGGCATGTTCAGACCCGTGTTTGAGTGTCAATGAAGGTGATTTTCGCCTCTTGAGGCTCTGGAATGAAAATGTGACTCTCAGCCTTTAGATCTGCGTTTTAGCTCCTAGTAGCTCGCGTGGCATGTTCAGACCCGTGTTTGAGTGTCAATGAAGGTGATTTCGCCTCTTGAGGCTCTGGAATGAAAACGTGACTTTCTGGGGGGCCCCCATTTTGGCTATATTTAACTCCAAATATAAGCTTGGAAAAAAGATCAAACGCGGAACTCTCTATGGTAGATGATCTGCGTTTTAGCTCCCATTAACGTATCTTACTTGATTAGGCTCGTGTTTGGGTACAAATGAGCATAATTTTTATCTTTTGAGATTTTGTAATGAAAACACTACCATCTGGGGTTCGCGTTTTAATTATTTTTTCATCTCTAATCATAAGCTCAAAAGATAGCTAAAAATGCGGATCTCTCTTCTATTGATGATCCACGTATTAATTTCTCAATTGTGCCCGCGTTTGTACTGAAACGGAGTTATCTTTAGTTTTTATAAGGCTTTGTGGGCCATGACACAATTTTGCGTTTGAGTCGCGGATTAGATCGGCGTTTTTGTTAAAATACAACTTAGAGTCCACGTGAATAACTTTATAATTTTAAGGTTTTAATGATAAAATGCGACCCTGATGGGCTCTTATTTGTCAATTTTTACTTAGTCCAACACGCAGGTCTCTGAATAAGAATTCGCATTTTGGCTAGCTTGAATTTCTCAACTCTTGATTTTTTAGAAACAAAGTGCGACTTTGTGAGGGTCGTGTTTTAGCCTTTTGTAGCTCCAAATACGAATCTCTTTATGGTAGATCATCCGCGTATTAACCCTTTTGGCTCAAATTATAAATTCCTCTTTCACTTTCTTTTCTCAAAAATTTTGCCAACAATTGGTACTCATTGATCAGTTAGATTCCTCAGTTATACTAATTTCTATTTTTGCCGACTCTAAATTGTCAAAAGAAAAAAGAAAAAGAAAGAAAGAAAGAAAATCCAGTCATGGATCATGAAAAAACAACACTCTGAATGATATTTTTACTTTGAGTGAAATTAGAAAGCGGCAAAAACATGTTAAAAGAATTTTGAAAAAAAAACATGTTTAGATAAATATGCACTTTCACTAGTGCAAACAAATTAGTAAGCAAACTAAAATTTAAAGAAAACTAGTAGGCTAGTAGCTCAGCTCACCTTCCGATGTAGAGCTTCACGAGCACCTCCCGGATATAGAAGGACATGTGAGTTTCTAGAGAACAGCCTATACATGTTCCTTGGAAACACAGGTATTGCACCAAAGACAGACAAGGCATCAGATTGGGAGACTCCTTGCCTTGAAGTTTCAACCCGTCTAAACAGAATTGGATGAGCCATGCCACGGATAATAATATTCTTCTCTCTCAAGAAGGCTTCATAAAGAGGATGAACTTCCAAACCGTACAGCGTATGGATACCAACTAATAGAACAGGTCCTTCATCAGGGACGCCATCAAGACCCTTCACTATCCGTCCATTTTCTAAAGTGGAAAGCATAACTGCACTTGTTGCGAGGCGCAATAATCTGTATGAAATCAGTTTACACCATAAGATATTCTCGTTACTACCACACTTAAGAACCATCCAATGAAATGGAACACTTGCCTATTATCTTGATCAAACTGTTTTCTGAAATCACTTATACTAGGAGGAAGATAATCTGTAACAAAGTCATGCCACCTCGAACGCCTGTATGTAATTGTTCCTTTCATGATGGATAAGAGGTTGAAGCCATCTTCCTGCAGCATTAACAACACTGGTTTAGCCCAAAAAACATGCATATTTTCTAGACAACAAGAAAACCATCCTTATTTCTGTTGAAGGAGAATCTAGATAAGGATGATGAAGATATATAATTCAAAGAGCTAAGTAACTGCATGCATGCTATTTTATTTCGCAAAAAAAATAAGAGATGTGCATTTAATTTTTTTTAAGTGTAACGTTTTCTTGATAAACTTATTATCATACAACTCATTAGCTTAAGCTTTTGGTTGAAATCATTATCTAAAATAATTATTTAAATTACCCACAGCCCATTAGATATATTTTTTTTTTTATATGAACCATTAGATGTGCTTATTTCCCCCATTTATTCTGCCTCTCCAAGGGAGCCATGCTTGTGTAAAATGCCTTTCCAAGTGACCCAATGACATCAGTGTTGATTTTGGTAGATATACATTTTTAGCCCACAAACAATTAGCCTAAGATTTTGGGTAAAGTGGCTATTCAACTATTAGTAAACAACATTACCAAAAACTCAGGCCATTAAGTTTTGTGCTAAGCTAACAATGTCCAATTACCACTCCTGCATGTTTTAAATTCCTTGGAGAAGCCACATAATTTGTTATGCCAGAGAGGAACCAAAGCATTTTGGCAGACAAGTTTACAGCCGTTTGAATGTTATGGAAGCAATATTATGAATTGAACAAGAGCCAGTCCTACTATCAGACCTAAATAAAACACAATATCATCAACATGCAAGCAAATTTGAAAACTATATAGCGCATTATAACTGTTAAATTAAGAATGCTTACTCACCAATAGGAGGGTGTGACCACTATCCTTAAAGTAGCGAACTCTGCAACTCTTTAATCTATTCCTAAGTCGGTCGGCTTCTTCTCCACTTGGAAGCAGGCCATCCTTCCCACTGGTTGACAAGTACCTTGTTAGCTCCAAACTTACAGATAAGATATAACTCAAGTAGCAGTCATGGCGCTACTGGTAAATGATGAAACAAGATACATTCCGTATTTTCTTCTGAACTTTAAGAAAACTTGAAGGGAGCCTAAAACTTCGCTGATTGACTGATGGAAAGGGCTAACCTATCAAATATTACAATTCTCAAATCAACGGTTTTTACCGTTCATGACAAGTCCTTCATGAGTTCATCATATCTAGTGCGCGAAGGTTAGATAATTAGAAAGCTTAAACTACAGGAGAAGTCACCAGCGCCACAATAAATTACAGCAAGCTAATATTTAATAACCACATTGCATTCCTTTTATATAACAAGACGACAAAATGCAAGAAATAGGAGATTTCATGAGCTTATATGGTAGCAAAACCTGGCCAGCAGTAAAACTTCAGCTTCTACAGCATGTAGTCGAGAGTTTGTATAGGCAGGTCCAGATCCAAGAAGCCTGAGCTTCCACAAGAATGTGTCCTTCGGTAAAATATCTTTGAAGTCCTGTATATTGCAGAAAAATAAACTAAATTGTAGATCCACATGGGAAATGTTGAAGAATGATGCATTTTCACAAAGTTTGACAATGCCTTTTCAGTTTAGTTCAATTGAGTGCCTATATAGTCTTAATATTGGCAATCAAAATACACGATTTTTTTCTTCCATAGTATCTATAGATGATGTTGAAAGATCAAGGAAACATATAATTTTCAGTGTAAAATAGCCAAAGCAATTAAGCTACGGAGTAAGTTTATTGGAAAAAAAACAAATTAATGACTGAACTCTAGGGATGAGAATGGGCAGGTCCAAGGGCCAATTTTGGCTCATTCTATTTAAAATTTTGAATTATTAATAAAATTTTATTTTTCTAATTCAAAATTTTAAATAGCGCAGGCTAAGGATTGGCCCTTGGATCCGCCTATTCTCATTGGACTTAGAAAACTGAACTTCTTCTGTTACAAGCACCAAGAAAGTTTTATATTCTAGTAAAAATGACCTGGAATGAAAATTGTTTACTAAAGACCATACATCTGATCTCTTCATTTAGATTCTTTTCAATGTCCCAGGGCAATTCGGAAGCTTCGTCCTTCGCTGAATGAGCTTAATGTGCATGGTAAAAACAAAGCCCTAGGCTCACTAACTTGCCACTAAGGTTCAAAGCGAGATCCTCACAAGGTTATTTGCTATCTTGGAATTTGGCTCTAGTGCACAAAAGAAGTTATACTCCATCACCGGCTCTAGTTAATAGCTAGATGATATGATCATCATAATATTGATGATTCTACCTCTTTTCACACGGTTATAAAGCACCAAATTATGAGATCAAGCCAGGTGGAAACTAGATAACCTTTTAAATGAACATAAATTCTATCTTGACATGTATGAGTAAAAAAACAAGAATTACCTAGTTCTATTTTATCTTATCATTGTAACTGGAAGTCAAGGTGCTTTCACAGCTGATGAGGACAGAGTTTTGATATGAGAAGATTTTATTTGTTTTTGAGATATGATAGGATTTGATTTACTTTGATTCAGATTTGATAGGATTTTAGATTCTATTAGGATTTTGCTTATTGGAGTTTTCTTATAAATAAACTCTATATGAATTATTTTTGTAGACAATTGAATATTGAATAAAAAATTGAATTTTGAGAAACTGCGTGGATTCGCTATGTTCCAAAAAAATCTCTCTTTATGGATTCGTTGAGAGTGGACGTGAATTCGCCTGGGTGGATTCCGAACCCCTTTGTTCTTCCCCAAATCTATCCAAAAACCCTAAATTCCCAAATTCCTAACTCTAATCCGTTTTCGTCCTGCGTCAAATTGGTATCAGAACTAAAAATTCCATCTCTTCATGTATCAGAGCTAAAAATTCCGCCTTTTCAGGTATCAGAGCTAAAGATTTTGCCTCTTCAGGTATTAGAGTCGTTTTTGAGCCATTTCAACTCTGATTCGAGCCATTTACGAGCCGTTGTGATTATTGGGTATTTTCTAAACTTTTGGAACTAAAATTTTGAGTTGATTATATATGAAATTCATATTCCATGGTCACCACATTAATACCAATACTAAAATATCACGAGTTGAGCGTGATATATATATGCTACCATGCCAATTTTTTACGGTTATGATGATCAACAAAACTATGAAGATTGGGAGAATCGTATTTTTTTTAGATATTTTGATCCAATATCAGCATAGAAATGTTACGCCCGACAAAATTTGGGTGGAAAAGCATATACTTGGAGTAGAAAGTATAAATTCTATTTGGATTGAGATATCTTGCAACGTCTATTTCGTAATCGGTATGCTCAACACCGCCTTCCAAATTTATTATCATCATTTCATCAGTTTTTATTGTCTAGATCCAAAACAATGACTGATGATGAAAAACTTTAATATATGATTGATGAACTTGAAAAATGCAAACGAATACTAGTCAGCATCAACAAAAGATCCGAACAACCATATCTTCAAAAGTACAGTGAGGAAAGGAATGAAAGAAGTCAAATGGTTAACGATGATAGCATCGCCAATAAGGTCGAAACATATATTCCTATTTTTTATGGTGAATGCATTTTGAAGCCTACACTGGATACAGAAATTCACGACGAGCCACCATTAGTGCTAGATGAACTTCCTTCTCACCCGTACAAGTTAAAGATTTAATGGTTCAGATTTTTGAAGATCTTTCAACATAACTAACTGCGAAACTTCAGCCGCTTGTGGATGCCCCTAAGGATCATATTTATGAAGAGAAGCTAACAAAAATACCTCCTATTCACCTATATGACATGTCTATAAAACATAAAGTTTCTTTGGAAAATCTCATACTAAAGTTTCGTAAGAAATTTCGTCGACAATTCGTGTTTATGGATATCAGTAGTAGATGTAGGAGTAGAAGAACTTTCAGTCCAAAAAGAGACTTCGGAGAGAAGAAATTGTTATTGATAATAATTTGTTATTGATAATAAGGTGAAGACTTCAGTTCCTCTTAAGAGGTTCCTTATAAGAATCGTGAGGAAATTACAAGTTCAACATGCAGATTTCTATGAACTTTCGATGAAAATTGCTTTCACTACCTGTGCTATGGATATTTTATGGGATCATTATTTGATTACTTCCATTGCAATTGCCTATCCAAATCTACTATTGTTTGATGCAAGATCACCAAAAAAACCAGCTCCACTTCCACCGCGTTGGTTTAGATATGATGCACGAGTTACAGTTCCTTCATCATGGTCTAATTGGGATGCTTCACGGATGTTGATCAGTTCAACCCGGATATATTTAGCAATTCTTATCTCCGCATTCATCGGGGATGAATGTTTTGAAGTCAGGGAGAATTGATGGAGATATAGTTTTGATATGAGAAGATTTTATTTATTTTTGAGATCTGATAGGATTTGATTTAGTTTGGTTCAGATTTGATAGGATTTTGAATTCTATTAGGATTTTGTTTGTTGGAGTTTTCTTATAAGCTCTATATTAAGTATTTTGTAGACAATTGAATATTGAATAAAATTGAATTTTGAGAAACTACATGAATTCGTTGTGTTCTAAAAAAATCTCTCTTCATGGATTCGTTGAGAGTGGACGTGGATTCGCCTGGATGGATTTCCAAACCCCTTTGTTCTTCTCCAAATCTGTCCAAAAATCCTAAATTCCCAAATCCCTAATCCGCTTCCATCCTGCGTCAACAGCAATACTAAAATTCATAGTCCGTGAATTTAATATGTACCATATTAAAGAAACTTCATGCCTTATAACCACATAGCACGAAAAGAGCACTAAGGGACACTCTGATACCATGACGTGCTTACTTCACTGCAGCTACCATAATCATAGATGTTCGCACTGGAATTAAAATCTTTAGTTGGATCGCAACCATGTGGAGAGGTTTGATACAATACAAAACACCAATGTTATTTGTTGTAGGATTCATCTTTCTGTTCACCATAGGAGGGCTCACTAGAATAGTTCTAGGTGATTCTGGGCTAGACATTGCTCCACATGATACTTATTATGTAGTAGCACATTTCTATTATGTACTTCCCATGGGAGTCGTTTTTGCTTTATTTGCAGGATTTTACTATTAGGTGGATAAAAAATATTTGGTCAGACATACCCGAAAACTTTTAGGTCAAATCCATTTTTGGATCACTTTTTTAAGATTTCGGTTAGGGTTCCATATTAACTAACTTAATCAGAACCCAAACGATTTATATAAAGGTACTTTTGCAGATAAGCCCTTGACAAGTAGGGATTTTACAACTAAATCCTATAGCAAACGTTATAGCTTTTAAATTAGAAAGTAAATTTCAGAATAAAACTACACTCTTCTAATAACGTTGCTACTTGCTAGTGGTTCAATCTAAAGCAAAAGTAACAAATACAAATGGAACCAAAGCTATTTACTCCTCAAAATATCAGTTTTGTGGGGAAAAAAATCAACAGTAAATAGTTTATAAATCTTCCCATGGTCATCTCCCAAGAAACTACATTTTATAGAAGATGCTATGAAGAATATCGAAAACGACGCAGCACATGACAGTAAAAGCAGCAGAAGCAACAATAATGCCCATATCACAATTCTTCTGATGAGATGGGTTAATATGTTTGAAATTAATCAATGCAAACAACCATGGTCTAAGTGATCGGTTTCATTTAAATGGTGTACACTTAGGCACCGCAGTTTCGAATATGTGATAACTCATGGTCTTCTGATCTGTTCATTTCTGCATTCATTCATCCTCGTAATGAGGTTCCTTAGAAAGCTGCTTGATACAAAAGTACCATAGGCAAGTGTATGATGGTATTCAGAATTTAATCTTAGACTGACTACTTACTTTGTGCTTGTCGTAATTCATTTGATCAGTATTTGGCATCAATTTATGAAAAATCAAAAGGTATAGAATCTATAAATTGCTAACAGCTCTTCATACTCATCAAACAGCTTTGAAACCAGTAAGAATGTATCACTCGATAGATTACTACTTGTAATGATCAGTTTTCCTATTCATCCCAGTAAGATTTTCTATTTATCTCTTTGCTCCTAGTGTCGCATAATACAATTGCAACTTCCTAAAGTCTGAACAAGCTCGTACTTTCTCCTATGCTCTTTTCCTATTCTAGGGGAACTAACGAGATAGCTCCCTGAAATATGTGAGCACCAATTGAATAAACAAGAAGGCAGGTTTTCCTACCATCAATAGACATGCTAGGTTTCATGAGAAGCCCCTAAATTGTCTAATTTTATCACGTTGAGTTGTGGTTGACAGTTGAGTTATAAACTTCTATCAATTTTTCTTTTTCTTTTTTTTTTGTGAAGCCTTAAATAGAATTGTGAACCATAGTCAACCTCAACTGGCCAACATAATTCAAACTTTCTAGCAGAGGGTGGGGCAGCAGTTCCACCAAAAGATTAACAATGATTTGTATACAACAATTGCAAAATAGATGAAAATACAACGTGAATGCAAATGTTGAACATACTTCATTCATGATATGCATTATAAGAACATGAAAAATGCATATGGGATAAACCCTTCACAAAACAAGTGTATCAACTGTATTAAGGAAATCCTGTGTGAAAACTAGGCATAACCAAGCTTTGAGATATATACGGGAAAAGAGAAAGGGGAAAAAAGGCAGAGCTAAGTAATGTGGATATCTTACAAAAAGAAGAGGTAGCAAAGAAGAGAGGCTTTCCGATAATTCCTGGAGCGTTTCTGGCGGCGGAAGATTTTTTCCAACGTTGGCCATTGCCATCTTAACAGGATCACCTGGTGTCATGAGAGGTGAATACCAGTTCACATATAGGATTGTCAAACTTTGAGTGTGGATGAATCAAATATTCAATTCTATCCATAAGTAGCTTTCGTTTTCTTCTAGAAAATTGACGGGGTAATATGAACACCATCCCGATATTTGCAACCTTTAGACAGTATTGTCAAGAAACCACTTACCCAGAAGCTGAAACTGTAGAGTTGTGAGTTACCGATGTAAGTCAAGTTAATTTTGAATTTAACAAGTATGGTGTATTTTCTTTAGTTTCTTGGAACAAGGTAGTAAATGTCAAAAAATGCCTTACGCAGTTTTTCTATATAATTATCCACCTAGAATTTATACCAAGGAATCAGAACATAAATCTAGGCACAAGGGCCTAATGTAGTTCGAGTAGGAAAGGAGTGTTTACCCATGATAAAGCTAAGGAGATACGGAACTGTAGAGTGAAAGTCATCTGGTAAAGCCTCCACAAAAGGGAGGAACGGCAGCAGTTGCGACTTTCCAAACGATGTTGCTGGTTAGAAGTTAATAAGTAGCTATAAGAAATAAATTATACAGTAACCAAAATACAAAATATAAAACAACAAAGTTACATAGTTGCAGACCTGGATTCACTAGTATCAGAACAAGGTCAATAGAAGGGTTGCGAGCAGCAATTGCAAGTGCTAGGCATCCTCCAAAGGAATCTCCAACAAGATAAATAGGTTTATGAGGAGATACAGTATGCTCATCCTTCACTGACTTCTCGACAAATTTCACAAGTCCTTCAAAACATGATGGTTGAACTGAAGTAAGAAAAAGCAATTGCTCGCGAAGAATGCAATAAATGAATCAAGAACAACCTAGTCATGAGATTCTTGAGTACCCTGTTAAAGAAATGGTGGATGCATGTTAAAAGACTTTTGAACACTACTAATATAAAAAACAAACAATAAACTTAGAGTTACTCTTTCGAAGAACCAATCAGGTAATAACATTTTGTTTGAAACAAGAAAAGGTTGGATTGAATATTCTATGGATTAAATAGTAATATTAACCCCCTCCCCAAAAAAAAAAAAAAAAAAAAAAGAATAAAATGTTATGAACTGGCATGGATTTGACATGTTTCCGCTGATAGAGCATCCAAAGAATACATCATCAAACGGTTTTTATTGTCTCAAAGAGGGTTAAAAGAGAATTATGCTCTTGTACCCACATGATGGAGATCAGATTTGATTTTGTAGATCATATTCCATATCAGATTTGATTCTGGAGATTAGATCTTATTCTAGATAGCAGATTTGATTAGATTTGGATCTTATTAAGATTTTAGAATATTTGATTGGATTCTGATTTTATTAAAATTATGATTTTATTAGGATTTTGAATTCTATTAGGATTTTATTTGTTAGGATTTTCCTATATATATAGGTTTGTATGGAGAATTAAAAAAGGAGGAATAATATTTGAAAATTTTTTGAGAAATTTCTTACGTGGATTTCACTAGAGCAAATATTTTCTTGTGGATTCATGGAGAGTAGGCGTGGATTCGTCTGGGTGGATTCCCAAACCCGGTAAGTTCTTCCCCAATTTATCTATTTTCCCCAATTTATCCAAATAAAACTCTAATTTTCAAAACCCTAACCCTAATTTTGCCTCCGTCCTGCGTCAAATTTGGTATCAGAGCCTAGATTTTCGTCTCCATCACCATCTTCTTTTTCCACATCTCCATCCTCTTTTATTTTTATTTCAGTTTTAAAAAAAAAGTTCAGATTTGAAGGAAAAGAAAAAAAAAAAGAAGTGAAAAAAAAATACAGATCTGAAAAAAAAGTATAGATCTAAAAAAAAAGTACAGATCTGAAAAAAAATCTTTCATTTCTTCTCTCCAACAACAGCCACCTGTTCCTCCTCCTCTCCTCTTCTTTTCTATCCGCAACAGCCAAAAAAAAGTACAGATCTGGAAATAAAAAGATACAGATCTGAAAAAAAAAATCTTCCCATTCTTCTCTCCAACAACAGCCACTTGTTCCTCCTCCTCCTCCTCTTCTTTTCTACCCGCAACAGCCAAACAAAAAACCTTCCGCTTCTTCTCTCCAACAGTAGCCACCTGTTCCTCTTCCTTCTCCTCTTCTTTTCTACCCGCAACAACAACAAAAAAAAAAAGCGATTTGAAAAAAAAAGGAGAGAGAAGAGAGAAAAAAAGAAAAGAGAGAAAAAAGAGAGAGATCTGTTCACATTAAAAAAAATTCAGAGCTAAGAGAGAGAGAGGAAAAAAAAGAGAAAAAAAATACAAATTCTTCTCTCCCTCCCTCTACTTGTCCTACACCTCTTCTTTCTCTTCATCCAAACCAGCAACAACAACATCAGCAGCAACCAACAACAGCAACAACAAGCAAGAGCAGCAGCAACAAGTAAGAACAGCAGCACAGTGGCAGAACAGCAGTGGCAGCAGCCAGTAGTAGCAGAACAGCAGGCCAGTGCAGCAGTTAAGAAAAAAAATGGTGATTCGAAATTCATTTGGACGTGAACTACTCATCCCTCCAGGTGATACTTAATTTGAACTGAATTTCCACTACTAAATTCTTTGCAAATATTATTGGATTGCAATAATTTGTGACGGAATGGTTAATTGCTTCTCTCTAGTGATCTCATATTCATTTGCATTTAGCAATTGATTTATTGGAAGGAATTAATTTAATGCATGCATTTTGGTTGTCTGAATCTTAGATTTTGTACTATTATCTGTATACTTGACTAATTTGTATTGCATGATCCATTCTGTATATTAAGCATGTCTCATTTTACAACACGATATAGTCGCTATTTGGAATCAAATAGGTCTCATTATATTTATGATTTGCGTGCTGCTAGAGAAATAATAGATGAAAAGTTCTGGTATAAAGATCCCGTATTTGATGGTTATTCCTCCACTCGCGACTTTATTAATTGGTTAGTGAATATGGAATGTTATTTTGACTGTTATCAAATGTCTAGCAAACGTAAATTTCAATTTGCTAGGAGATGATTAGTGGGGCAAGCCAAAAATTTTTGGATTTCAGTAGAGATAGATCGTGAGGACGTTATAGGAATTCTATAAACTCGTGGGAAGAGATGAAAAATATTCTTACTGGAGAGTATCTTCCTACGTATTATAGGACTCGTTTTTTAGATAAATTGGAAAATAGATTCACTCTTAAAGTTAGAATACAATGCTCTAAATGCGACAAATATGGATACTCTGCCTTTCAATGTTCTATGATTAAGTGTTCTAAGTGTCGCATATCTTGGCATTATGACTATGAGTGTCCCCTCAAGAGTGAACCCATAAATATCATGCATACTAATCACGTTGACGATTCAGGAGTTATTGAGGTTAATATTTTTAAGGAAAGTACTGTAGTTGAATCACAATTGGAATTAAATATGTCTAATCTTGTTGTCGATACTACCATTCCTTTTATGGTTAATGATGATATTAGTAATGAGGTACAAGAATCTAATACACATGCACCAACTGAGATTCATGTTCCTATTAAAATTCATACTACTGTAAAAAGTACTACTAATACTACTGATGCTCAGAATGTTTTAGTAGAGTCTAGTGCACTCCCACATGATACTAGGTATTCAATTTTGAAGTCAAATGTAGATGAAGAGACCGAGTATGAAATAGTTGATACTAATATTGCTACCGGTAAGTCTTTGAGACTCCTTCCCATATTTTGACAGGTTACTCCTAATATATTATTTTCTAGAGATCGTTTGGAGTTTCCTTTCGAGATTCATCAAATTTCCATACAGTACAGTGATACTATATCATTTGTGGTGATTGATATATGTCATCTTAGGAAACCAACATATCTATTTTTTGGAGTTGTACCACTTGAGTCTATTGCATTGCATTTGCCTGATATGCATGTTATATATGATGAGATCTCTAGACAGATAGCAATTTGCAATGATGAGTACAAATTTGTTGTATATCCACATAATATTTTGTAGGAATTTGTACTTGATAACGAAGTGAAAGTTTTGATTCCACCTGAGAGCTTGCTTCCAAAAATTATGAAGAAATTACACATTCCACATTCAAATTTCTATGGGGTTTCAATGAAAATTAGTTCTACTACTTATGGCCTGGATATTTCATGGGATCCATATTCGACTACTTCTATTGCATGTGTCTTTCCAGAGCTACGTGGTTCGACACAAATTCACTAAAGAAACTAGTTCCCCCTCCGCCACTTTGGGTCAGATGTGATGCACGAGTTATGGTTTCTCGACCACCACCATGACCTAATTGGGATGCTTCATGGATGTCGATCAGTTCAACCCGGACGTATTTATCATTCCTTATCTCCGCATTCATAGGAAATGAATGCTTTGAAACCGGGGAGAATTGATGGAGATCAGATTTGATTTTGGAGATCATATTCCATATCAGATTTGATTCTGAAGATCAGATCTTATTCTAGAGAGCAGATTTGATTAGATTTGAATCTTGTTAGGATTTTAGAATATTTGATTGGATTATGATTTTATTAGAATTATGATTTTATTAGGATTTTGGATTCTATTAGGATTTTGTTTGTTAGAGTTTTCCTATATATATGGGTTTGTATGGAGAATTAAAAAAGGAGAGATAATATTTAAAAATTTCTTGAGAAATTTCTGGTATGGATTTCACTGGAGCAAATATTTCCTCATGGATTCGTGGAGAGTGGGCGTAAATTCGCCTGGATGGATTCCCAAACCCCGTATGTTTTTCCCCAATTTATCTATTTTCCCCAATTCATCCAAAAAAAACCCTAATTTTTAAAACTCTAATCTTAATTTCACCTCCGTCCCGCGTCACCACATGTATTAAATATTCGTATTACTCTCTCTATAACTAAGATATTAACTATTCCAAAATCCTAACCAAAAAAAAAAAAACAAGACATATAGATTACATTTATCACAAAAGAAAATATGGCAAAATAGTCAATATTTACTCACTTCTGTCGATGACTTGGACTGCCGCTAGATCTAAACTTGCCATTCTGTATTTCACACACATGCCTAACATTTATTGAGTGAGACATAGTGCACATTCATGATATATTCTGGATACGTTGATTAGAGATCGAGGCCAACTTTGTTGATACCAATCGTATACTTCCATATTTTATAGTAGCACATTTCAAGCTAATTTTCCCAAACAAGGACAGAGTTGAATTCGAAGTTGGGTCAGATTCCATGACCCTGTACCAATATTTTTCAGAGCAAGATATATGCTTTCATAGTAAATACATCAACTAAGTGAAGAATTGATGGTGGGAATGTAAGGCAAGAAAAGGTTCTTTGGGATCTATTCTTGGTAAATTTCCTGGTAACCTTAACGAATGCCGTTCTGAATTAGACACTAAGACAAGCTAAAAGGCTAAAGCCGCCTTGTTTTCATAGTATAGATTTAGCAGAATTTCAACATATATTCAGTCTTTGCGAGAAGGGTCACCAACCAGAGACAAACTGCTCCGAAAGTAACTGCATGCTGCAGCTGCATCTTATCTCCAAAGTCACCCCAACCGTCCATCCTCAGCACCAAAACAAGAGGTGGACAGACGATCATTGTTAGTAATTCAGGTAAGGCCTGATTTAAGAGGAGTATAAGATGGACTCATTACGAGTCTTTGGTCCAATCTTATTTAGATATGTCCAATCATCTCTCAGTCAATATGGGAATAACTTTATTCATCTCACACCTTATTTCCTTTTCCAACCAAGATCATCAATTCACGCTAGTCGGACAAGGATTACTACTTCAACTAGATGTGAAACACAATTTCAACAAGAAAACAAGAGAAAATGCGTGTCTTTCATTCTTGCATGCCCTTGATCCACAAACAACATACCTTCCTATGCAAACAATTCAAGCATGCTAAAGTTCTGTGTGTTTCACATAGTGCACAAATTTTGTAGCATGCATTAAGCAAAAAGACTCACATAGACGTTTTTCTAACTGTTGAATAGGTCGACACATAAAGGAAGAGGAGATGCAACATTGTGATCGGGGAGGATACAGTGACACCCTTGTTGCTTGAGAAAAGCTTCATAACTTGCAACAGAAAGTATATGCAGAAACTGTTTACCCTCAGTCCCTTATTGCACTCATCTCAAGACACATCAGCAAAAGTATAGCTTGGTAATGACATGATTACAGCTCATTCAAGGCATCCAGTCATTCTCTTGGATGTGATATAAGTTGCCCCATACTAAGAATTATAGTTTGAACGGTATTAATATACCTTCTGCATATTGCTTATGGTCTGAAATTACAACTTTTACGTTTCCCTGAAGGCAAGCCATCAAGAGTTGGTAAAAGAGATATCATCACTATGAAAGCATCAAATTGCATTAAATCAAGTCGCGAATGATCATTTCATTTTATTTGTATGGAACCTTGAAATTTTTATATTATAGACATCTAGACCAGTAAATTGTAACATATATAAGAAATGTTGTGAGTCAAAGTGGTAATATATCAACAGGTACTTGCAAAAAGCTATTATTTGGAATGGAAAAAATGCACAGGTTATCACCAGAATATGTAGAGGGAACACTTTAAAAATCCAGAATTAAATAGGTATGAGGAGTCAGAGATTATTAAGCACTAAGCAGAGATGGTATCGCGACTGCAGTTCGTAGGGTGATATCTGGGAAGGCATATCTACTAAGAATGGAACCTCTTGAGGGCTAACGGATACTTTAATCGCCAACTATACAAAGGCTGGTAGCTACCAAATGAAGCCAGCGCAATTCTTTTATCGCGCATACAGTTGGAAATTGGCAAGGTTGTGATTGTGCATAATGAATTGGTCCGCTCATGGCCAAGGAGGATTCACCTGGAGGGCTAACCTTGCTACATGAATGGTTTAACAACATCCTTGGTATATGAATGTGTACTCAAGAATTGAGAACTAGCAAATCCTAATCTCATACAGGGGACGAACATCCCATCTAATGCTTTGCACCAATTATATCAATCAATTATAAATAGGAGAGGGAGTATGGAGCACAAAACAACATGGAGGTTTTTGTATCCATTTGTTTCTGCAACGAAAGCAGTAGTGATCCTGGAAACTGCACTGAATGCTGTCATTTCCGAAGGTACAAAGTTCGATCCCAAACCTCTACAAGATGCAGGGCTTACAAGGTGAATCCTGAACTTGTTCATAGATATATCCTTTTACTCTATTTATACTTGATGGAATTTAATTTTTTCCTGTTATCCAGTTTGTCCGTACATTATTCTTCAATTTTTCCCATTGCAGACAAAGGAATGTGTACATGCATGCAGCTCTTATCAATTTCTTAGTATATTTTTCCGCTTATAAACATACGATGCAAGCTATCACCAACTAGTCCATTGTGTGCGCGTATGTGAAACTAGTTGGAAGATCCCAAATGTAGATTCCATTTGTCAAACCAATTCAGAAAAATGAATTTATCGATAATGAATTACAAATGAGAAGTCAGTTTAGGTATTTGGGTTAGTTTAGGTATTTGGGTTCTATTATTCAGAATGATAGAGAGATGTGGATTCTATTATTTAGAATGATGGAGAGATCGATAATGTGTCAACCATAGGATACAAGCTGGCTGGCTGAAATAGAGAAGTGCAACGGGAGTTTTATATGACCATAACATTCCGTTAAGGCTGAAGGAAAAATTTTATAGGACTACTATTAGGCCAGCTTTATTATATGACACGGAATGCTGAGCTATAAAAAACACAGAAGATAAGTGTAACAGAGATGCGCATGCTTTACTAAATATACGGCAACATTAGGAGAGATAAAGTGAGAAATGAATATATTCGTGCTAAAATAGATGTAGCTCTCAACGATGAGAAGATGCGAGAAAATTGCTTATGATGGTTTGGTCATGTGCAACATAGATCTACAAATGCACCAGTTCGACGAAGGAAGATTATCGATGTAGGACAAATTAAAAGAGCGAAGGGAAGACTAAAGAAAATATGGATGGAGGTGATAAAAAAAATATGGATTCTAGAGGTTTAAATGAGGAGATATTACTTGATAGGAATGAATGGAGAAGGATTATCAACATGATCGATCCGGCGTGGTTCTCTTTTAGTTCATGTAGCCTACCCCAAATACTTGGGATAAAAGGCTTAGTTATTGTTGTTGTTGTTGAAAAACTTAATAAAACTTTTGAAATCACAATATATAATGATAATTTCTATATCAAGTTGAATAAAATCAAATTGTTAAATCATTCTTCATTCATCATGAGCAAATTTTTGCCTTGAAATTTGCTAAGAAACCTCCCACCTCTGAGTTAACAAATTTCTTTAATTCGTATCTAATCTTAGCTCCTAGAATTTTCACCACCTCTTCCTTGAGTACTTCTTTGTTAGTTATTAATAATATCATTCCTTTAATCATAGAAAAGGATCATTTTAATTCTTAAACAACACCTATCCTATACATAATCCATATATAGTTCATGTTTTTATCTTAAGTTTCTTATTAGACTTCCTTTGTGTTTGCTCATTCATCTCTCAATTAGATTTGATAAAAATTTGGATTCTTCAACTACACTGGTATAACTTTACCTACATTTATCCATAAACTATTTTAGCTATATTGAGAAATATTAGATAATGATATGACACTATATATGTCAAACAAAATTTTTTATATTTTTTAAATTACATAAATTTTGTAATTAAGGACTTCATATTTAAATTGCACAGAAGTTCTTTTCTTGCAACAAGCTCGATGTCTTGTGTGAACACAGACACACGACATGTTTGTGTGTGTGCACATGCAAAGTGAAAACTTAAAAAGTTGCAGGTTTAACATGAGAAAAATTGCAGTAATCAATGCAAAAAATAGGATAAGGTTAAAGATTAATTTAACTTTTTTATTTTTATTTTTGCTCAGACGGCACCTTGGAGTACCTCGTGCCATGAGGGCCACCCTGCATGCTTGAGGAAATCCAAGCAACCAGAAATTTGACAAAATTTTAAAGCTTTTAGCCATGATTCATAAACAATTCCTATTTTTTGTATTTTGTATTTTATCTTTTTATCAAAATTTATAAACATTTCATATTTTAATGTCTTAAGAGGAAAACAAGAGTACCTAAAACTGAAGTTTGAAAAGGAGTCTATTACACAATAGTAGCCGTTTCAAATTATATATCATAGTGAGTACTTAGTGAATAAAGAATTTATTTAATTAAAAGTTGAAATAGTTGAATAGCATATTCCAGATAATGTCTTATTGTATCATGAGAAAAGAATTCATTTGATTGAAATTTGAAATAGTTGGACATTTTGTATAATGTGTATCCATATAAATTTTGCATAATTTTGTAACACTATAAATGGCTTCAGATCTCTTGTATGCAAGTAACACGCTGTTCGTGCATGTTTTCTGCATGTTTCAAGTCTGAACAGGTATGGTTTTGCATAGCTTGTGTAAAGAACAAGAAAATATGAATAGCCAGAAAATAAGAATGAAACCGATGCTAAAATGAGTGAATAAAACTCTTTCCGGATAGAGATGGTGGTTAGATCAAAACCTTCAAATGGTGTTCGATCATTCACTGGAATGTGCAAGCACCTAACTTCAAAAACCCTACAGGTCAAAGAATAAAAAAAAGAATACAATATCAGCCAAAAGCATAGACCTCTAACTAAATTTATCCTCAAAAATAAGAGGCCAACATAAATTCACAAATTTACAAGAAAATAAATTTAGAGATAAAATGAAAAAAAAAAAAAAAAAGACTTTTGTGCTGAGATTTTGAACATTTCACCAATTTACTACAAATTTAGGGACATACAGCATTTTGTTAACTGATAGTTTCATTCTTATGGTAATTGATAAGTGAATAATGTGGATGAAATCTTTTTCTTCTAATCAACATGCAAATTTATTGACGAAGCCACTTAGTACAGTACAGTTTATTTGTAACAAGTTTGGCATATACGACATATTCTCCACCTTGAGGGGAATGTTATATGACAATATGAGAGGGCTTTTATGTAAAAGTCACCTATATTATACTAATATATCGGAGGTGGTAGATTCATTGATTCAATTTTCCCAATTAATCTCCAACTCTAACCTCAATTCTTATTATCAACAATAAAGGAGGCATGTAATAGTAACTGTCTATTATTTTACACTGCCAATGTGCTACAATCCTGGTGTAACTTGTAAATCTAACTTAAGACAAGCTATTTATTCTTGCACCATAAACATGGTACATTCATAGTGTAAACTAACTTAAGCACGCTTAAATTGGACCATTTTCCTACTCGGGTCAAGTTGGCAGGCGGAAGACCCAATATCAAGTATTCCCTAATGATATTTTTGAATGTGCAAGGACAAGGAAAAAGATGATAATTCAATTTCTTTTTGGAAGAGAAACAAATATTAATGAGCCTTATAATTTTTGGATGTGTCACAAAAGAGAGAAGGACCAATAACTCATATTTCCCCTTTTGACCAATCTGTCCCCTCTCCCCACTGCAACAACCAATGAGCACAGTTTCTAGGACGGAGTCCCTAAATTGAATAAGCCACATCCATACTAAATATATAAACCTTGCGCAAGATTAGAGATTAGGACATGAAAAAACAAGTACCCACCCAGAAATTTCCATTACAAGATTTCCTGTAGTAATATTAAATTGATCAAGTAAAACCTTTCCATCTCTTTGGCCATTGAAGTAGCAAAATCACCAAACCATGAACTATGTTCTTTTCCTTCTTTTCTTTTCTATTTTTGCTGTAATTAATATCTTGTATATTGGATTTGGTACTAGAGTTTCAGATGGTGATAGGCTCAAGATTATTAATAGTTTGAAATTTTTAGTTTAAAAAATAAACCAATTTTTAATTTACTAAAACTATAGACATATAATAATAATAATAATAATAATAATAATAATAATAATAAATTCCACTTTCCTCTTCTGCCTATTTATTGGGCCACGTTCTGATAATAGCCAAAGTAGACAAAAAAATCAGAATCTAATTTTGTTGTACATGGATCCCTACAGGTTCCCTAAAATGACTACTTGCATAGGACATGATTATGAATGGCGGTTTTAGGTAGGAACCTCACGAATAAATGCAAACCTTGTGTTATGAAATAAGTAGAACCAATCAATCTATTTATTATGAGTCAAGTGATACATATATTTATAGTTGTCTTAACACCATAAAAACAATCCAACAGACGATGTGGGACTAAATCTAAACAAAACTCAAATACAAGATATTTTCTAATCTCACTCCCATTCAAGTTGGAGTATAAATATCAATTATATCCAATAGTTATACAAATTAGAAATCATTGTTCCCCTCTTCAATAATATAAACTTGGAGTTGATGAGCAACAGTAGCAGTAGTAAATGGATCACGTGAATCATTAGAGCACACCCGTCAACACCATGGTAGGCATTTATCCTACCATTGATAGTTGAAAGCAATGTTTAAAATAGCGATAACGGTAACGTAACATTTTGCCTCTGTTAGGTTATGTCGCATATAACGTAACGCATAACGTAGATTACACAATTTCTATTTATTTAATAAAAATAATTAATAAAAATAAATTAAACTATATAAAATAATTTTAATAAATTGAAATTGAAATATAAAATATCTATAAAAAAAGAATATAAAACCATTTTACAATCATAATCTATTCTAATTTTAAATTTTACAATAATTTTCACATTTATCCTCATAAATTATATTAAGTCTGCAACCATAATTCCAATCATCATTTAAACAAGAAAAAAATATTCCGATTTTTCATTTTAGTTCCAGTTATTATCATTGTTGTAATTTATATTTTGTAATATTCGATTTATCTTATTTGTAATTGTTGATTTCAGTTCAGTTAAAAACTCAATATAATCAACAAGTAAGATATTTCAGCAATCGGAGAAGAATTACAACTGAAGAAGAAAACAATCGCAAATTAACAAGTTAGCAATTCCATAAGCAATCAAACAAGCCAACAACTAATCAAGTAATAAAATTACAATAATTCGCTAATAATCAAAATAATAATCAACAACAATATAGAAATTATTAAAAGATAACTGTAAATAACGTAATTTAACTAACGTTACGTAATATAACGTAAAAAACGTACAATCAACAACAATATAGAAATTACTAAAAGATAACTGTAAATAACGTAATTTAACTAACGTTACGTAATATAACATAAAATAACGTAAAAAACGTACCGTTACGCTACATTGAGTTATTTCTAGTTGTTACGTAGCGTCGGGGTTCCGTTAGGTTACGTAGTGCAATATAACGGGTTTCATAACGCGTTATTTCCAACATTGGTTGAAAGGTAGTAGTAAATAAATTTCTTTCTTAGAAATAGTAGTAGGCAATAGATAAACTTCTTTCTTAGAAACAGTAGTAGGCAGTATATAACTTCTTTCTTAGAAACAACAATAAGCAAAGAAAAGAGCAAAGAGTTGCATTAAGTTTGGATTACACCCTTGTAGTTGAGGAGGGCCCAAGCAGAGTCCCTGCAGTCACAAAACAGTTAAGAAATATAAACTGAACAAGACGCGGAACCGAATTAGCAACGCATTGCAGAGTCGGAGTCAGAATCGGAGTCTATCGAATTTGGTGACACAATTGACGAATCGGAGTCGGTATCAGAGTCGATGTTGGAGTCAAAATCAAACATTGATTAGGATGGTTGAGATTGACAGCTGAGATATATTCCATAATGCGCTCTGATACCATATTATGAAATAATCAGAACTAATCAATTTATTTATTATGAGTCGAGAGATATATATAATTATAGGTGTCTCAACACCATAAAAACAATCCAATAGGCGATATGAAACTAAACCTAAACTAAACACAAAATAGTTTTCTAATTTAACACCTTGCAATTGAAATTGTTATATCAAACATGTTGTAAAATAACCCATGGACAATAAATAACTAAATATATGATCACACTGCATATGATGTAGACATACTTATAGCATGTCTCATATAAGTTTTTTATTGTATTTATTAAGATTTAGGAAAAGAAATTGACTTGAGTCCCATTTTAATTTCCACAAAGTCCCACTTTTCGAGATTAGCACATCAGTTTATGCTGATTTGCTCAACTGAAATTTCCTAAATTTGAACTGATATCTGCCTCTTTACTTTGGTAGACTGACTTCCTTTTCCTATTTACAGAGTTGTTACCTCTAGACTTTTTCCTTCCTACTTGATTTCCGTCAATCAGTTGATCCTACCAACGCCTTGGGCAACTATATTCCTTTGAACACAAGACAAATTTCCTACATAAGATTAACCCATTTTGTCTTCAACCCGAATCACATATTAAGCACCCTTAGATTTCCCATGTTTTCCCTTATGCCGAGCTTAAACTCACATATAAACAAAATTTTATCTTTTTTGAGCTTAAAATGGTGAGAAACTTCCCCGCATGTCATTGTTTAGTACTTATAACATAACCATATAAGGATTACAAACAACATTTTATCTCTTAAGATAAAAATGGAATGAAATGCATTGGATAACACTTACATTTGAATGCTACACATTGCAATGCGTAATGTTTGAACAAAAGCTCAATTCATGCCGATCTAAATAAAGCATATTTGAAAGACAACCACAAACCCTTTTTTCCCCTAAGATAACAACAAACTCACAAAATATTGTTGCAATATCAAAGACCACACGAACACAGACATTTACTTGGTTTGTCTCAAATTGGTCTACGTTCCCAGCCACTAGAGGATTTTTCTCAATTTTGCGAAGAATGGGGCGAAGCCAGAGAAAACTCTAGTGGAGGTCTGCAGCGGTACTGACGTGCAAATCGTTCGTCTGACTTGGATATAGGGGTGAAAGATTAATCAAACCATCTAGTAGTTGGTTCCTTCTGAAGTTTCCCGCAGGATAGCTGGAGCCTGCATGCGAGTTCTATCGGGTAAAGCCAATTGGAGACATCGAGGGTGCAATGCCCTCAACCTACTCACAAACTTTAAATTGGTAGGATGGCGCGGCCACTTTGATAAGCTGCGCCACGGAATGGAGAGCTAAAAGTCGGCCATTATTGTTAAGCAAAATTGGTGATGCAGGATGAATCAAAAGCCGAGTTACGGTGCCGAATTGCGTGCTAACCTAGAACTCGCAAGGGAGTTGATCAATTGATACAATATGACGGTGGTCATGGAAGTCGAAATCCACTAAGGAGTGTGTAACAACTCACCTGCTAAATCAACTAGCCCCGAAAATGAATAATGCTTAAGTGCGCGACCACACCCGTCCATCAGGGCAATCATCATGCTAGATGAGTGGAGGGCACTGTGTCCTTGCAAAACTCGAGGCACGAGCTCGGGCAGAGTGGTCATTAGTGCGGATCTTGGTGGTAGTAGCAAATATTAAAATGAGAACCTTGCAGGCCCAAGAAGGAAGGTTCCATGTGAACTGCAGTTGCACATGGGTTGGGTTAGGCGATCTTAAAGGACAAGGGAAGCTCGTCATCATCGCGAGCTCCGCAAGGGAATCGGGTTTAAATTTCTGAGCAAGTACGATATGAGAATACATACACACACGTGTTTATACACACACACATGTATATGTACACATACATGTATATGTACATATATACACATATATGTACATATACACATACACACATATATATATGGGCTGCGGGGTTGGAGAATGATATATAGTACTTTCAGGCTCCACAAAACTCAACCAATCGTTGCAAAAAACAATTCCTATCAAAATGTTAATTAATCAAGAACCCAAGAACTCACTTTCCAAGAGACTTGTGATGCATAATGAGCCCCATTCCAGTGCCATCAATACCTGCAACCAACATCAACTACTCTTAAATTAAAATTCTAAAAAAATTAAAAATATTCACCAAATTCTTTACCAGGCAAAAAGAACATGACAGGGGCATCCTCAATGGGCTGCCCACACTCCACAGGGCAGAACCACCTCGGCGGGCCCCCGTCGGGCCGGATAATCTCCTTCGCCGCAGCGAAGTAGTCCTTCACACTGGCAGTCCCATACCCATCATCATACAGCACACTCAGCCCATTCACTCTCTTCCCACTCTCAACATTTCCAGCAGATGGGCGTTGAGCAGAGGTGGTGGAGACCCCAGCAGCGATATCGGCAGCCGTGGCGGCCTGCCGCAGGCTTCTGGGCCTGTTTGGGGAGATGGGTCTTGGAGGGGGGAGAGAGATCAGTGGGAGAGAGGAGAGTGTGGCCATTGAGGAGGCAAGTGAGAGGGGTTGGGGCTATGAATTGGAGTGGGGAGAGAGAGGGGGAGGAGGTGGGAGAAGAGGAGCCAAGAGAAGGGAGAAAGGGTGAGGACAAAGTGGCGTTTGGCCATGGGGCGTAGAGAGAGAGAGTGATTTTTTGGTGAAGTGGGGTTTGGGGAGACGTAATGGGGCTAATGGCCGCTTGTTGTTTTTGTGGGAGTTTGGTAGAACATTCTCAACTGGGGTAATTCTAAATGCGCACCTCTTTTTGCTTGTGAAAGTATGCCACAATTTTTTTTGGATAAAAAAATTACATGAATATTTCCTAGTGAACACTGTGGCCCAATAATTTCTCTCACGAGCTCTGTCTTTCCTCCAGAGCGATACGAGCGAAAAAAAAAAAGAAAAAAAATCATATTCCTCTGGATTTCTTCTCTATGTCATTTGATTTTGTTGTAGTTTTAGAATTATTTTTAATGTAAAAGGAAGGAGGAAAACTCATTGGACTATGCATTCTTGATGGTGAAGAAGTTGGATAACCCATTGGTTTTTTTCGGATAATTCTCCGTATTTAGATACGCGTAATAAAGAAATTTCAAGTAAATAGCTTAATTTTTTGAGAGCACGAATATATTTTGCATTTTTGGAAGATTTTTTTTCATCATCAGACAGACAGTGAATTTAAGTTTTTTAAACTTTATTGTCCGGATTTCCAACCCCGACCCTTTCAAGTCTTGGATGGGATTTGAACCTTGGACAGTTAAAGGGTGCGATGAGGTTTCAACCCCGGACAGTTAAAGGGTAGGATGGGGTTTCAATCCCGGATAGTAAACTTCTCGTTTTTTGTGAAAAATTAATTGTCCGTGATGTACACCCCGAATATTCTATGCATCATTCGGGATTTAAACTGTGGATGATTTATTTAATTGTATGGGGCAGGAATGCCAGACAGAGAATTTAACAATATTTATTAGAAATAGTATAAATAAACTGCAGTTTAGATAACTTGTGTAAGTTGTCAACTCATTTCTATTATTCATATATATATATATATATATATATATATATATATATATATACATATATATATGAGCTGACAGCTCACGCAAGTTATCTGAGCTGCAGTACATTTTCACTATCTACACTAATTTTTTTTTAAAAAATTTATTTTGGATTATGATCTCCACCCCCTAGAGTTCACTCATACCCAATTTCTTTAGTTTTAGTTTTGATTTAATCCTCCATCAACTTAACACAAAATTAATGGTTTTTAATAAATAAAATATTTTGTATGCACTTAATGAAAAGAGTAAATAAACTCCAAATTTTATGAAATTTAATCCGAAAAAAGTTAAAGAGATAGAGATAATAATTGTAAAAAAAAATTAAAGAAAAATCATTGGATCATTTAGTTTTGCTGATAGCTCACGTAATTTTTCCTGAACTGACTGCTCACCTACAGTAATCATATATATATATATATATATATATATATATATATATATATATATATATATATATATATATATATATATATATATATATAGAATCTTATGGAAAATATGAACGGATTGGTGGATTGGTTAGAAAGGTGGTTGCGTCTAGTAAGAGTAACTTATATATGCCCATACACAGTGAAGTCGTTTTACGAGTCTTTCTGTTCAAAAAAGGAGAATACATGCATTGATCGTGTTGTAAGTGAAGGCATAAGGATGCACATGAAGGTATTGTAGGAACGTGGATTTCCTTAATGGCTATTGATTGAAGATTGCGCTAAAAGATATTTTTGATTTTATATATGAAATAGTATGGTCAACGAGAACTTATCTTGGGGGAAAAAAACTTATGTACACACAGTAATTTTCTGCAGATCTTACTTGGTATTGTCGTTTGGTTACAATGGGTTTACCTACTTTGTAGGTATAGATATTTGTTAGGTACTTATATTAATTTTTCATGTACATGTTGCAAACTTGTTGCTCGACTGAAAATTCGCTCAGATCTGAGATGGACAGATGCATGCGAATCGATTTAACACCAACGAGCAAGTAACACGAGGAAAATAGACAAACAAGTTAACAACTCGAGCAGTTTTTAGCTAGGAACCATATTGAGAACAAAGAGAACTTCAACAAAACTTGCACACCAAGCAAACAACTAACAATCACAAACTATCTACACGCACACAATTTACACTCGATCTAAAGCCTGATGCAGCGTCCGATCAGCGACTGCGACGGTACATGGAGTACGACGAGACCGCCACGAGCAACAGGAGGATGACGGAGGCTAGGAGCGAGAGGGCGGCCGAGCTCCCAACGTGTCGGCAGTACTTGCCAAACCTGTTACATATCTTCATCCAGACCACATGATCGTTCCCCTTGAGCCCAATGTAGGCGACTCCTCCGGTTGAGCCCATCGCCGATGCCATAATTCCGGCCATCAACTGCGATAGAATGGAGTGGTTAGTTGTGTTTATGAAAATAGATAGGTCGAAAGACTACTAAAAGAATTGAAAGAAAATGAATAAATTTTTGAACTAGACGGGCCAATGGCTGGTTGTCTCTTGAACCCGTCCATTATCATATCTCGTTGGAGATGGTTACCGCATCGAAGAGGATTAGGAGGAAGAGGAGCTTTGGTGATGGAGAAGGGTTTGAGATGACGGACGCAGATGCTAACATGGTGAGGAGGCTGTACAGGATTGTGACTGATAGTGCTGCCACCAAATATCTGCACGATATTTTCAAGCCGAGAAGAACTGTTAGACATAGAAGAAAGATTGCATTTTGCTACTGGTGTTGGCTTTTCTTGGCTGCTTCTTTCTTAAGTCCTTGTCTATTAGGACTTTATATATATATATATAAAAAAAATATATAAATGAACTGATAGCTTACACAATTTATTTGAGTTGTAGTTCATTTTCACTATCTTCAATAATCTTTTTTTTTTATTTCTTTCGGATTATGATCTCGACATTCTAAGATTCACTCATAACCAATTTCTTGGATTTTAGTTTTGATTTAGTCTTATAACAAGTTAATACAAAATTAATTAATACAAAATTAACGGTTTTCAATGAATAAAAGATTTTGTATGTATTTGATGAAAGAGTAAATGAATTCCAAAATTTATGAAATTTAATCTGAAAAAAATTAAAGGGATAGTGACAGTAATTGTAAAAAAAATTGAAGAAAAATCATTGAATCATTATAACTTTCCCGCTAGCTCACATGAAGGCCGGAGAGTGGCTGAACTTGGCATCGCGGGACACATACGCCGGATACGGCGCCCGAAGCATGGTCGGAATTTGCTTGGTCTGATCACTTGTCACCATAACCACCAACGCCGTCACCGAACACGCCAAAAGCAACAACCGGAGAGCGAAATCGACCCCGAAATAGTTCGGCGGGGCAGTCCGAGCCCTACTCCCGGTGTATCTGGGCTCCGGCGCCGTCTTCCGCTCGTCGACGACGATGGGTGCCATCTCCGTAGCAGCCATGTCAAGCTAAGAGAGTTGAAGGTAGGTGGAGTTGGTTGATTTGTTGAGTTCCAAATGTTCATATATACAGAGAGAGAGAGGTTTTTACATATTTGTCCCTTATCTTTAAAAATTAGAATTTAGTTTTCCAAATCTTCGTATTTATAATTTAGTCCGCAAATCCTTTAAGTTACCACAATTTAGTCCGCCACCCATATTTTTTGTCCGAATTTCCCATTATACCCCTGAGTTATTTTACTTCAGTTATCTCTTCCCTCTTCCTCCTCTCTTCCTCTTCTTATTGGATTTCCTATCCATTCTTTTCCTCTTTCTTTTCCATCTTCTTATTGTGTTCCCCCGAGTTACTTCACTTTAGAGATTAACTTGGAGGGAAGAGGAAGGAGAAAAATGGAAAGGGGAACCCAATATGAAGAGGAAGAGAGGAGGAAGAGGAAAGGGATGACTAAAGTGAAGTAATTTAGAGGTATAACGGGAAATTCGGACCAAAAATATAGTTGGTGACTAAATTATGATAGTTTAAAGGATTTGAGGACTAAATTATAAATATGAAGATTTGAAGGACTAAGTTCTAATTTTTAAAGATATAAGGGATAGATATGTAAATACCCCATATATATATATATATATATATAGAGAGAGAGAGAGAGAGAGAGAGAGAGAGAGAGATTGATTAGGTCACAAGTGTGGACTTTTTGTGAGTTTTGGGCGCCGTTTGAAGAGGGGAGCCTACTTTTGTGGTGAGTTTTGAATTAGACATCTTGTACGTTAGTATGTATCGTTGGAGGCTTTTAGAAAAATTCATAGGTGCTGTTAATACTCTTGAAGAATATGTTGTGTCTAGTCCATAATGGAAATTTGACTCTTCTTTGGATCATGATCAGCCCATGGAGGCCAGACAACCATCGTAGAGACCCACGAAGACGACTGGACTTGATAACACTTGCTAACCAGGAAAGGGATGTTCCAGCTACTTGATCGAGATACACCCTCTAATGTGAGAGATGTAGGTTATAAGTTTGCATATGACAGTATATGTATTATAACAGTATAATGTAAAGTGGAGGTTACTATTTTGTGGTTGCAGATTGAAGCATACGGAATTGTTTTAGATTAACACAATCAACACAAGAGGGCAGATTTTGTAGTTACACTGAATTGCTACTGTTGTCTTATAGAAAATTAATTCTGTAATTATGTTTATGTCTATATTTTTTCCAGTTTCGAAGTAGAAGAAAACTGGTTAAAGAAAAACCATCAAACTGTTCTTCTTTATCTAGTATATTATCCTAATCAGAAAATTATGAAACTGGATTAAGAAAAACCTGGTTGCAGGAAGACTGAAGAAGACTTTACTGACAGGAAGTAGAGGAAGCAGATAGGATGAAGATCGAGGCTAGTGTTGGACACTATCTCCTTAAAATCGATTCGTCCTCCACTGTTCGCTTCTGGATTTCTTGGACGTCGATCTCCCAGGATACAACGATCGATCTGCAGAGGGAAGGAAGCTGCAATCCCTTTGCTCTGGCGAATCTGATAAAGGTTCTCTCTGGTATATGTTATGCAGGACTGGACTTATGAAAATGATGAACAGATTTCTTCTGTAGACAGAAATTCTGGAACTTCTGTCTGCAGAAGAACAAAGAGAAGAGAAAAGAAAAAAAAATTGTAGTTTTCACTGACCCAGACCCTACCCTATTTATAGGTTTTCAACAGTCGCAACGGTTGAGATTTCAACAGTCGCAACAGTTGGCCGCAGGTCGAATTCATTCAGTTCTGAACCCAATAGAGGCAACCCGAATCCAATAGCACCAAAAATCAAATAGCACCAACGTGCGAAGTGCAAAGTGCGCCTCTAAAGCGCCCAATGCGCCCTAAACGCCCATTCGCCCTCGCACACGCGCGTGCGCGTGCGCGTGCGCGTGCGGGTGCGGGCGGTGCGTAGCACCACCCGTGGTGCTCAAGGTTTTCCTCTTCTTACATAAGCAAAGTAAAGGAGCAAGCTATCATATTTAAACCCACATCCTTACATTCCCCTATCCCATGTGGGACTATCTTTTCATCTTCCCTTTTTGTTCCTTTGCTATGTACTCAACTTTTGAAGCCTATTTTTATTCACTTAATTCATTTAATTTGAACTAGTGAATTGGCTCAATTTAAGGTTCAAATTAGTGAATGAATTCAACAATCCCCCACATGAATGAAATGGCTTAGACTCTAATGCAAATAACCAGAGAGTGTAATAGAAAGTTACCGCATCGGGAGAGGTGGCTTTTGGCTTTGAACCTTCCCTAGTGAAATATTATCGAGTTTACTCGCTAACCAGTGAACACGATGTTTTTGAACTGTTCAGCTTTTGATGTAAACTTCGACAATAATATTCACACGATTTCTTTCAACTTTATCAGATTCTATGTTGTGTCCATTTTGGCCTTGGACAACCTGGTAATTCTGTGAGTGCTCTTAGAGAACTTAGCCTTTCTCATTCTCATAGAAGCGGCCCCTTCTCACTCACATAGGTGATCTCTTATCAAGAGTATCCTGCCATACTCCACTTAGATTTCTAAGATATAAGGATCATTAAAAGCTTAGCTTATCCTAACACATTGCAGGTAATCACTATTTTACCATAGAAATGAGATAGGAAATATTTTCCTCAGTGATTCTTTCGAGTTCCCCCACAATTCGGTTGTCCCTTTGAACCTAGATCTTGGGATCTCCAGTCAGCTAGGTTGGGTTGCCATTATGGAGTTACTCTTTAGTAGGCTGTAATTCCATTCCCCTTGACAACTTATATACTTGATCTCTAGTCAAGCCTTTTGTTAATGGATCTGCAATATTATCTTTTGATTTTATATAATCAAGAGATATTATTCCGTTTGTAAGCAGCTGTCTTACAGTTTCATGCCTACGACGTATATGTCGTGACTTTCCATTATATAATCCATTTTGTGCCCTTCCAATTGCTGATTGATTATCGCAATGGATGCATATTGCTGACACAGGTTTAGGCCACATTGGAATATCTTCTAAAAAGTTCCGAAGCCATTCTGCTTCTTCTCCAGCTTTATCTAAAGCTATAAACTCAGATTCCATAGTGGATCTGGCTATACATGTTTGTTTAGAAGATTTCCAAGAGATGGCTGCACCTCCAATAGTAAAGATATATCCACTTGTGGATTTGATATCTTTTGAATCGGTAATCCAGTTAGCATCAGTGTATCCTTCAATCACTGCTGGATATCTAGTATAGTGCAATCCATAGTTAGTAGTGTACCTCAAATATTTGAGTACTCTAACTATTGCTTTCCAGTGGTTCTCCCCTGGATTACTTGTAAACCTACTCAGTTTGCTTACTGAGTATGCAATATCAGGTCTTGTGCAGTTCATTAAATACATAAGACTGCCAATGATCTGAGAATATTCTAACTGTGATATACTAGCACCTATATTCTTTGTAAGATGTAGACTCATATCTACAGGTGTCTTAGCTATATCAGTATTTCCCTTGTCAAATTTTTCGAGTATCTTCTCGATATAATGTGACTGGGATAAGGTATATCCATCAGATGTCTTGGTGATTTTAACACCAAGAATAATATCTGCAATACCTAAGTCTTTCATATCAAATTTCCGTGTTAACATGATTTTTACTTCCTTAATTAGAGCCACCGTGCTACCGGTGATAATCATGTCATCCACATATAAACATACAATGACATAGTTGTGCATATCCCCTTTTACATATACACATTTATCGCATTCATTATAGCGAAATCCGTTTGACAACATAACTTGGTCAAACTTCTCATGCCATTGTTTAGGTGCTTGTTTAAGTCCATAAAGAGACTTAACAAGTTTACACACCTTCTTTTCTTTACCTGGAACTACAAACCCTTCAGGTTGTTCCATGTAGATTTCTTCATCTAATTCACCATTTAAAAATGCTGTTTTTACATCCATTTGATGAAGCTCAAGATTATATAATGCAGCAAAAGCAATTATTAATCTTATGGATGTAATTCTTGTTACAGGTGAATATGTATCAAAATAGTCAATACCTTCCTTTTGTCTATAGCCTTTTATTACAAGTTTAGCTTTGTATTTATCTATAGACCCATCAGGTTTTATCTTTCTTTTAAAGATCCATTTATATCCTAATGGTTTACTTCCTGGAGGAAGATCCACAAGTTCCCAGGTGTGATTTTGAATAATTGATTCAATTTCACTATTTACAGCTTCTTTCCAAAAAGGAGCTTCAGGAGTAGACATAGCCTCTTTATAAGTTTGAGGTTCTTTTTCTAATATATATGTTAGAAAATCCGGACCAAATGATTTATTAATCCTGGCCCTTTTGCTCCGTCTACATTCATCCTCATTGGTTTTATTTCCAGAATCAGACTCTGTTTCTCTTATTATATCATCACAAGTCCTTTTAGAGGAACTTGATTCATGTTCTTTACTAGGAAATACATTCTCAAAGAATACAGCATTCCTAGATTCAATAATAGAATACTTATGTATCTCTGGATGATCAGAGTTAAAGACAAAGAAACGATAAGCACTGCTATTATGCGCATATCCAATGAATATACAATCAATAGTTTTAGGTCCAATTTTAGTCTTTTTCGGAGTAGGAATTGCAACCTTAGCTAGACACCCCCACACTCTTAAGAATTTATAACTAGGTGCTCGACCTGTCCATAATTCATAAGGTGTTTTCTCAAGTTTCTTTTGGGGTATCTTGTTGAGAATATAATTGGCAGAAAACAGAGCTTCCCCCCACATGTTCTGGGGTAAACCAGAACTTGTTAACATGACATTCATCATTTCTTTTAAAGTTCTGTTCTTACGCTCAGCAATTCCATTTTGCTGTGGAGTGTAAGGAGCAGTTGTTTGATGTATAATACCATGTTCTGCACAAATTTGTGCAAATGGTGACTCATATTCACCACCTCTATCACTTCTTAGCATTTTTATCTTTTTGCTAAGTTGATTCTCAACTTCATTTTTGTATTGTATAAATATTTCAATTGCCTCATCTTTCGTTCTAAGTAGATATACATAACAATATCTAGTACAATCATCTATAAACGTAATAAAGTACTTCTTTCCACCTCTAGTTTGAATAGATTTTAAATCACATACATCTGTATGAATTAATTCTAAAGGTTCAGTACTACGTTCTATAGAGTGAAATGGAAGCTTAGTCATTTTTGATTCAACACATATTTCACATTTATTTTCAAAGTTTATATTGAAATTAGGCAACATATTCAAATTTATTAATCTTTGTAAAGTATAATAATTAACATGTCCTAATCTACCATGCCAAATAAAAGGTGACTCAGTCATATAAACAGAAGAATCAATTTTATTGATAACCTTAGGGGCAATGGTCATTACATTTATTTTGAACAGACCATTGGTCATATACCCCTTACCTACATATACACCATTCTTTGTGAGTATAAACTTATCAGACTCAAACACAAGCCTAAAGCCTTTCTTACTCAAGACTGAACCAGAGACCAGATTCTTGCGGACATCTGGTACATGAAGTACATCAGTAAGAGTAAGTTCTTTCCCCGAAGTCATCTTCAGTACAATATTGCCTCGTCCTTCAACCTTGGAGGTTGCAGAGTTACCCATGTAGAGTAGTTCTCCTTCCACAGATTCATATGTGGAGAACATCCACTTGTTGGCGCAGATGTGGCGAGTGGCCCCAGTGTCCACCCACCATTCCTTAGAGTTGCCACCAACTAGGTTAACCTCTGAGACAACAGATGTACAATCTACATTTGCACAAAGATTTTCTTCTTCGGCCAAATGTGCATTAGGATGCTTCTTCTTCTTCTTCGAAGAATCTGGTGCCTTTCGCACACGGCAGTCCTTTGCACGATGTCCAGGCTTGTCACAGTTGTAGCACTTGCCATTGAATCTCTTCGAGTTACCACTCTTAGAGTCTTCACCATTGTGCTTTCTCTTCCTGTCATTAGACTTATTGGAATTTTTCATAACATTAGCTTTAGAAACATTGTATGGATTTCCAGATTCATTGTAGTGAGATAGAACAACATTTTCTGTTGCCATCTCTTAAAATCTGAGCCACTGAACTTCTCTGGTTTCTCGTACTGGCTTGAAGGCACAGTTGGAGTAACCATGACAGGAGTTATCACAGTGGACATATCAGATGTAGAAGCCATCTACAAATATTAAAATTTATCTATCTTAATGTCTTGTAGTAAATTTTAACTTTCTAATAAAACAACACTCCAAATCACAAAACAGAAATTAACTAGTCTTCTCTAAAAGCAATTAAAATTACTAGTGATTGATTACTAGTATGACAGTATTTTAATCTAAAACAAAATATCAGTTTAAAGATTAAATACTATTATAACAGAGTTCTAATTGATAACAGTATTCTTAATTTATGGTATTGTGACAGAATTCCAAAACTCAGTTTTAAGAATGTTGGTTCTAAACAAAATGTTTAAACTGTATTCTTAAAAAAGTTAATTTAAAACATGCAAGATTCGATTTTAAGAATGTAGGTTCAAACTAAAATTGTTTAAACTGTATTCTTAAAAAGTTAATCTAAAACATGCAATAATCGATTTTAAGAATGTAGGTTATAAGTTTGCATATGACAGTATATGTATTATAACAGTATAATGTAAAGTGGAGGTTACTATTTTGTGGTTGCAGATTGAAGCATACGGAATTGTTTTAGATTAACACAATCAACACAAGAGGGCAGATTTTGTAGTTACACTGAATTGCTACTGTTGTCTTATAGGAAATTAATTCTGTAATTATGTTTATGTCTATATTTTTTCCAGTTTCGAAGTAGAAGAAAACTGGTTAAAGAAAAACCATCAAACTGTTCTTCTTTATCTAGTATATTATCCTAATCAGAAAATTATGAAACTGGATTAAGAAAAACCTGGTTGCAGGAAGACTGAAGAAGACTTTACTGACAGGAAGTAGAGGAAGCAGATAGGATGAAGATCGAGGCTAGTGTTGGACACTATCTCCTTAAAATCGATTCGTCCTCCACTGTTCGCTTCTGGATTTCTTGGACGTCGATCTCCCAGGATACAACGATCGATCTGCAGAGGGAAGGAAGCTGCAATCCCTCTGCTCTGGCGAATCTGATAAAGGTTCTCTCTGGTATATGTTATGCAGGACTGGACTTATGAAAATGATGAACAGATTTCTTCTGTAGACAGAAATTCTGGAATTTCTGTCTGCAGAAGAACAAAGAGAAGAGAAAAGAAAAAAAACTTGTAGTTTTCACTGACCCAGACCCTACCCTATTTATAGGTTTTCAACAGTCGCAACGGTTGAGATTTCAACAGTCGCAACAGTTGGCCGTTTAAAAATCAGCTCCTCGCGACGTTGCGTACGTGCGCCTCTAAAGCGCCCAATGCGCCCTAAACGCCCTAAACGCCCATTCGCCCTCGCACACGCGCGTGCGCGTGCGCGTGCGTAGCACCACCCGTGGTGCTCAAGGTTTTCCTCTTCTTACATAAGCAAAGTAAAGGAGCAAGCTATCATATTTAAACCCACATCCTTACATTCCCCTATCCCATGTGGGACTATCTTTTCATCTTCCCTTTTTGTTCCTTTGCTATGTACTCAACTTTTGAAGCCTATTTCTATTCACTTAATTCATTTAATTTGAACTAGTGAATTGGCTCAATTTAAGGTTCAAATTAGTGAATGAATTCAACAAGAGATGCTAACAGACTAATAGACACTGTTTTATACGTATCAGTGCGTCTCATTAGATCCTAATTAAGAAAACATGGAGGGGAGCTGCCTACCGTCTTAACTCTATAAAAAGAAATATGTTGGATATATTAAAAACGGATCAAATGTTGTTTAATTGTTAATGGGAAAATCCTTGAAACTAGAATGCCTCTCGTATACTAGAATAAACAAATTATAGATGAATCTATAATTTTACATTATTCACTTATCTTGATATCTAATTTGAAGCTACTTTCTGTTCATTTAATTTATAGTTTTAAACTAGTGAATAAATATCATAAATTTGGATGAAAGATTGATAGATGTCCACGTGCTCTTATCTAGGCAATAATATGATTGGGGTTAGGATTAGGAGTGGAGAAATGTTTATCTATAGCTTAATAATTGGGGCTAGGTTTTAAAATGAGCTTATCCATTCCATTGACTTGACTAGTTTGAAAGCAAAATTGGACCCAGATTCTCTCCTCAACTCTAGATGGTGAAGACCATCTTGGGAAATTCTATTTGAGCACGCCTCATTCTAGAATTAGTCTTCCGAAGGGGTTAACATCATTCGAGAACTAATCTCTAACCATTGCACAAGGCATGGTCGCAAAAAAGAAACGACAAACTTATAAATTTTTACCACTTTAGGAGGTGGGCTCACTGAGCAAAGTGGTGTGCTCAAATAGAATTTCCTAACCGTCTTTCATGCAAATTTCAGCCCCTCATTAAATTTGTAATGGTTAAAATATATCTTAAACTAACATGCATCATAAGCTTTGTAATTTGTACTCACAAAATGTATGGACATAGGAGTAGGAACTTTACAATCTCATGATCGCAAATAATCCTCATTGACTTGCTGAAACTAACTAAATATACTTTATGTTATCTTAGGTATGGTATAAATATTTTGGATATTTTGATATAATTTTGAATGAATTATTTTTATATAACCATAAGTTGTATATATGTTCACCACCTAATTCAATAGAACATAAAATTTTTGGTTTCCAAAATTTTTCTTATCATAAATGGTGGACTATAATTCTCTGTGTTACATCAAAATTGTTTCAACGTAACCAAGTTAAATACATGCTAGAATTCTTCAAAGTGAGGGGCCTAACATATATAAGTAAAAGGTAAAATTAAATATCAAAGAAAACGGCAAAAGAGGTATGTTGGGTTTGTGTCTCGCATCCGATGAGTATCCAGATGTGATCAAGGATCACAAGAAATTAAATCCAAGTTGGATTTGGGTTAGATAGTGATAGCGCTATTCTAATAGGATTAGAATATGAACACTATATATATATCTCTTGTATGTGATACGAGAGATGAAAGCAATTGGCTGAGAGATATGATTATATTATTATAAGAGATGCGAGAGATAGATAGATACTTGAATATTTTCTTGTAACCTATTTTTTCTTATAGTGGATATTTCTCTCGTTGTTTCCATGGTTGTTTTCTTCCTCTCTACGATTTCGATGAGGGATTCGATCCCAACAATGAGCATATCACAAGTTGAGTACGGAGTAGCCAATTCTAGCTCATTTCTTGGAGGGAGGGAGAAAGGGAAAGAGAGGTTGTCAATTTCAAAACCGTTGCTTGAATGCTAAGTCTTCGTTGCTAATTATTTTAAGGTAAAGTCTAAAAAATACTCCACTTGTCGAACACCAAGCATCATCCCAACTTTCCATGTGAAGACTAATGTACCCAGATCGATATGGGACGCACGCTAGCACCTACACTTCACAAAAATGTAATCAGCTCTTACACCTATACACGTTGTTAAGCAACGTTAACATCCATCAACTCTTCAACACATGATATACTTTAAATTCCCTAATTAACCCCATGTAGATATTTCCTCTTTTTCATTCCTACTTAAAGAACCTTAAACTTATTGTTTCTCCATTTATTCCATTGCTTTCTCCACCGATATTAAAAAGCTAACCTAAAAATTTCTAAAATGATTTCAGTTTATAGAATATCTCACTAATTTAGAACATCTTCCTAAATCATTATATTTGACAAATCATCTAATTTATTACCATATCTCATGATATCTTTCCAAATTAGTATATTTGTCAAATATCTCTAATTAGGCTAATTACGCTGATTTAGAATTATATGCAATTATGATCAAATTATATATTCTCTTGTCTTTACATTTTATATTCGCCTCTTTCATCTATAAAAAGATGGTCATTATAATATTTTATATACACCTCAGAATACAAACTTATTCTTCGTTCTCTCTGTCAGTTCTTAATTTCATCATGGTATCAGAGCCAGACTGAGATGTGATGGCGGTTGTATTGCTCGCTGGTGCTGGCGTTGCTTCCGCCGCGGGCACAGCTCTTGCTCTGCCCCCTGCATGCCAACTCCACCGCCTCGCCGTTGCCGGCTGCAACTCCTTGCCATCTTCGTCTCATGCTTCGATGACTCCATTTGCTGCTCCGTCGCTGAAATCTAATGTATCGCTTTCGGCTCCTACTTCATCGTCACTATCATGTTCAAAGGTGCCACTTTTGTAATCTATATCTTTTCTTCCGGTGACTCTGTCTGTTACTTCATCGCCGCTTCTTGTGATAGAATGATTTTGTCGCCAAAATCTACTATGGCTCCTGCTCTGTCGTCATCGCATATGCAAAGATGCAGCCTTTGCTATCTCTGTCTCCTCTTCCAGTGGCTCTGTCTGTTGCTTCGTCGCCGCCTCCTGTGCCAGAGATCCTGTCTGCTGCTCTGTCACTAAGATCTAGTATGTCATCTTCGGCTCCTACTTCGTCACCATTGTCAACTTCAAAAATGCAGCCTTTGCTATTTCTGTCTCCTCCTTCGATGACTCTGTCTGTTACTCTGTCGCCGTCTCCTATGCCAGAGATCCTGTCTGCTACTCATCCACCTTATCGTCATCATGATCTCGCTTTCAAATTCAAGTTGGTGTCTTCCAAATCATCTTGAATTTGTGCGGGGATATTAGAATATTTCACTAATTTAGAATAACTTCCTAAATTAGTATATTTGATAAATTCTCTAATTTATTAGTATATTTCAGGATATCTTCCTAAATTAGTATAATT
This sequence comes from Dracaena cambodiana, assembly GCA_036321105.1. Lineage (NCBI taxonomy): Eukaryota > Viridiplantae > Streptophyta > Magnoliopsida > Asparagales > Asparagaceae > Dracaena > Dracaena cambodiana. The sequence continues at coordinate 29,534,164 of JAYEPQ010000020.1, forward strand.
GTCAAATATTTCAAATTATGTTGATTATACTGATTTAAGATTATATGCAATTAGTATCAAATTATATATTCTCTTATTTTTACCTTTTATATTGGTCTCCTTCATCTATAAAAAAATGGCCATTATAACGTTTTATACACATCTCAAAATACAAACTTATTCTTCGTTTTTTCTGTCAGTTCTCAGTTTCATCACAGTTGATGTGAGTTGAATCGAGAAATTTGGTTGGGAGAGAAGAATTAGATAGAGAAAAGACGGGATATGTACAAATGCAAGTGCTAGTTACAATTTTTTTTACGGTGTATTAGTTTCCACACTTTAACCATTATTTTAAGTTTAGGATATGTAAGAAGTCCTTTTCTCGATAATGATTGGATTGTGATGTATTATATGTTTATATTATTGATTGATGTAACTTGATTGAACTTGTGAATCAGTCATTGTAGCTTGATCTACAAAATATTGACGTTGGGGAAGAAGAAATGCAAGTAATCTTCCATAAGTAACAATAAAATAACTTGATTTTTTATATCCACTCATAATTCAATTTATCCATTGAAAAAGAGACATCAAATAGTTAGTACCATAGCAATCAAACTCTTAGCCTTTGTTTCTCATTTTTGTTGGGAAAAATCTATCCTTTTTGTTCTATGAAATTGACTTTTAATTATCGAAGAAGAAGAAAGAAGATACAAAAGAGAAGAGCGTCTGAGTATGCTCCCTCTTTTTAGTGTCGAGCCTTTTTTCCGTTGTAATTGGACTCACTCCAATATCTTGTTGACGATCTGGCACCTCAATCGTAAATGGGAGAAGATAGTCGGCCTCCTTGAAGAACTCACGAGAGTATACTTTCTAAACCAAAAAGTCTTGAGCCTAGAGGGCTTAAAAAGAGTATTAGGGGTCATTTTTTTTTCTCTCTTCCCATGGCTATTTATAGGCTAAAAGAGAATATTATCACATCTTCCTTGTTTAAAGATGAATTTGGGTATAGATAAACTATCTAATTTATGATTAAAGATAAAGAGATAACCACCTCTTTGCTAATAACTGTTTCAGAATAGTTGCAGTTCAACTGAAATATATAGAGGTCATGCTATTGGTCAGACTCGCGTTTTTGAGTTTTACTTTAATCTATTTGGTTAACTTCGTGTTTGAAACTGCTAAACGAGGCTACTGGTTAGCCTCACTTCTAGAATTTTCTCAGTGGAATTTTTCAATCAAAATTTTCCACTCTACACCTTCCATTTTTTTTTAAATTCTTTTTACTATTATTATTTGAGTTTTTAGCGAGAAGGTTATAAGCTACTGTAAAGACTTTTATTCGTTAAATCTCTATATCTTTTCATAAGAAATTGCAATATAATAAAAAATTCTAGCTGTTCATACATTTTAAATTTGTTGTAATTCATAGAGAAGTAAAAATAAAAAAGTAAAGCTCATGAATGACCATAATAATTTCGAATGAGTTTGTAAATTTATTTATGATGATGAATAAAAATAGAAAGCTAGGGTTAAATATTTCATCGAGAGTAACAAAAAAGTAAAGTACCTTATATAAGCTGTCAGTTCATTTCTCTCTCTCTCTCTCTATATATATATATGAGAAAACGGAAAATTCACTGGCGGTGAAGGGAGTTCCTTCATCGCCGCTTAGGTGGCCCAATACAATTATTACATGTGGCGTCACTTAAGATAACAAATAAAAGAACTCTCTTTACAACCCTTTGAGTGGCGCCACATGTAATAATTGTATTAGGCCACCTAAGCGGCGGTGAAGAAACTCTCTTCACCGCCGGAGAATTTTCCATTTACTCTCTCTCTCTCTCTCTCTCTCTCTCTCTCTATATATATATATATATATATATATATATATATATATATATATATATATATATATATATATATGAGGAAACGAGAAATACACCGGCGGTGAAGGGAGTTCCTTCACCGCCGCTTAGGTGGCCCAATAAAATTATTACACGTGGCGCCACTTAAAGTAATAAATAAAAGAACTCTCTTAAATATCTCTTGAGTGGCGCCACGTGTATATTGGGCCACCTAAGCGGCGGTGAAGGAACTCCCTTCACCGCCGGTGTATTTCCCGTTTACTATATATATATATATATATATATATATATATATATATATATATATATATATATATATATATATATATATATATATATATATGAGAAAACGGGAAATTCACTGGCGGCGAAGGGAGTTCCTTCACCACCACTTAGGTGATCTAATATAATTATTACATGTGGCGCCACTTAAGATAACAAATAAAAGAACTCTCTTAACCTCCCTTTGAGTGGCGCCACATGTAATAATTGTATTGGGCCACCTAAGCGGCGGTGAAGGAACTCCCTTCACCGCCGGTGAATTTCCTGTTTACTCTCTCTCTCTCTATATATATATATATATATATATAGAGAGAGAGAGAGAGAGAGAAATGAAAATGAGCTGACAGTTCACGCAAATTACCTGAGCTGCAGTTCATTTCTACTGTCTCCAATAATCTTTTTTAAAAAAATTATCTTGGATTATGATCTCGACCCCCTAGGGTTCACTCATACCCAATTTTTTGGGTTTTAGTTTTGATTTGGTCCTCCATCAAGTTAACACAAAATTAACAGTTTTCAATGAATAAAACAATGAAAGAGTAAATAAACTCCAAAATTTATGAAATTTAATCCGAAAGAAGTTAAGGATGTAGAGATAGTAATTGTAAAAAAAATTGAGGAAAAATAATTGGATCATTATAGTTTTGCCGCTAGCTCACGTAATTTTTCCTGAGCTGGCGATTCACCTACAGTAATCCCATATTTATATATGGCCTACAATTCACTAACATACAAAATTACCTAAATATCCTTTAAAAAATCCAGGTTTGCCCCCAAACTCCTTATCATGGGGTGCTACCCCGCCACTCCCACTAACCTACTATTAAGTTGATTTGCGAAATTGAAGATTGGTGTATAGTACTTTCAGGCTCTACAAACGTTCCATTACTCTTCCAAGGTGCTCATTAGAATACATTATTCGTGACATTATTGATCAATGATCGAATATTCATGTGCATAGGTGTAATTATGTAGACCACTATTTCAAGAACTTACTTATCAAACTTTTCCGCACACTCTTTAATAGTTAGGTACCAATTAGATTTTATTATGATCAATCGGTCATCAGTCTATGACCCTCACCAATGTCCCACTGATCATCCTCACTATTTTGATTTTACAAAGATTTTCATATATTTGGAGATTTTACTAGATGAAAGTTACTTATCTTTCATATGTTTGGAGATTTTAGTAGTAGGATAAGTTTGTAGCAATTATTACAGATTTAAGTAACAATCACAGAAAAACAAAGAATAACAGTTCATAAGAATACAAAAATCTATGTGATTCGTTCCAAAATTGGACTACGTCCACGATCGCCAGAGGATTTTTTTACTATTTGATAATAGGTTATAAGTAGAGGATGAGAATATGTATATAGCTGGACTGTAACCCTACTATCATGTGAAATTACCTTAATATCCATCCAAAAAAAAATTCAGGGATTTCGCCCTTGAATCCCCGAGCAAGGGGATGCTACCCTCCTACCATTCCTTCCCCAAACCAACTTACTGCGATATTAGATCCGCGGATTGGGATCAGTGTATTCAGACTCCACAAAACTCAACAAAGTAGTGAGGGTGACATGAAATCACTAGCTCAGCCACCTTTTTTGACCAAATTATGCATTGGTTGTTAGGAAATAACTTATACTAGCCTATTAACTTGACTATTGCAAACAACTTTTATGTTCCCATGTGTATAATCACTTTACATTAACCCATTTGAAAGATTATGTATCTTTTTTAATAAATACACAAGCAATTTAATGAAGAGTTGGAGATGGTTTGTTATTGTAAGATAGTTGTTTCATTGTTTGCTTCTTCTCTTTTTTTTATTATTGGATTTACTTTGTTATTTTTTGTTCGTAGATGTAGGCCAATATTGATATTGGGTGAACTACGTATTCGCAGCAGAATTTTGTTACTTTCCTTCCATTGAATTCAGCTTAGATTATAATGAAAGAGAACAAAAGAAAAAGAACAAACGAGACGATTTATAATTATCGCTCTCTTTTTACAATAAATCGTGGGATCTGTGTGGCGATGGGATCTATCGAAGTAGCTCCTTTGGACGATCTGACGAAGATGGTCTCCTTGCTCTTGATGAAGAAGATGTTGGCCGACTCTTGGATCTTCTTGATCTTCTCTACTCTTCACGAATTCAAGGCTCTATGCGTAACTCGAATTCTCTAAGATGCTCGAAAAAGATCCCTCGGACTTTCTCAAAGGGGCATTTATAGCCTTAGAATGATATGAGAGTTTCTATCTAGATAGAATTTGTACTCATCAAGGATTCCAATCAAATATCTTAGTTTTGATTTAAATCTCTTGATTCTAATTAGACTTAATTTGGATATTTGGATAAGCCCAAATCATAATCTCAATCAATTTGAGATTCTGGTTATCTGCTCACGCGGAGCTAATCGCATCAAAACGCGGAGCTAAGAAACCAGAACGCGGAGCTATTGATTAGCTCCGCGTTTTACTCAAACGCGAGGCTAAAACAGCCAAACACGGAGCTATAAAGTTAGCTCCGCGTTCTGTTGTGGAAAATCCTTTTTACTTAGAAATTTTCACTGCTAACAGAACCCCCTCCAAAGTTTTCAAAATGGTTTAGAACTTGGCAAATTTTGAAATACTTTGGATCTTCAACCTGAAAACATGAAGTTAAAATACCAAGTTTATCTTCGCGTTTTGCATACTTGTGCGGAGCTAATAGCTTCGCGTTTCAGTGAGCAACTGCACCGAATATCGCGCCGAATACCAAGAGGCAGGTTTTCTTATTTAAATAGAGTCTTTCCTCTTCTTCTCCCTCACTTCATTCGAAGAGATTTCAAGAACTCAGGTGACAAAGCTCAGGCGATTCAGGCGACCAGGCGACCCGATCAATTTCTCCAAGTTTTTCGTCGATTTCTCTCCGATTTCTTCAGGATCAATGGCACCCAAGACTCGTGCCTCTTCTCGTGCATCCTCGCCGTTGGCGGCTGGCGCAAGTAGCGGCGACAGCGGTCGTGATAGCGGTCGCAGCGGCGATCCGGCCCAAGCCGCGCCAATCGGAGGTAAGAGCCTCACTTTTGGGGCTATTTAGAACATTTTTAGAGTGATTTGGCTTGGTTTTAACCGGCCAATCATTTCTTTCACCGGCGAAATCGCCGTACTCCAGCAGAATAGCTTGGAGAAGAAGGAGAAGACCTTTGGTCTCCTCCACGCGAAGCTATCTCGTTTCTAAACGCGAAGTTATTTTTGCTAACTGTAGCGTTTTTACGCGCGAAGTTATCATCCTCGCGTTTTGTCAAAATGCGAGGCTATTTCCTTAATTTCGCTCGGAGTTATATTTAACTCCGCGTCTCCATACTTAGAAAATTTTCTGATCTTTTAATAACTTTTCTAACTCTTGATTCTTCTTTTGTAGGTGACTACTCAGCGGATCCACTCTCCCAAGGGCATCACTTCGGCTTTGCTGGGGGTACGGATCTAACGTCCCAATCCCATTTCACCACTGTTCTTGTTGCATACAAGCCGGGCCTAAGGGAACGCAGAGAGAAATTAATCAGGTACCACCCTGCTATTGCACGGGAGATTATCACTGGTGCAGTTTTCGAGGCCACCAACTGAGAAGTGTTGAAGAAATCTGCTTTTCTCTTTGGATATGCAATGGGGCATTCAGAGCAGATCCTCTTTGAAGATGAGTGCATGTGGCTCTACCAATCTGGCGACCTGCTGATATTTCTACCCAGTATGGAGCGTAACTATCCCCTGGTCTATCTTCAAAGGCTAGCCATGCACCAATCTTCATTAGCAAAAGTAACTCTAAGGAAGCCAGAAGCATATCATAGTTGCAAATTTCAAGCTCCGGCTCCAAAAAGTAAACTTTTGAAGGAGTTATAAGAACTCTGCGATAGCTCATTAAGTTTCCTTGAGGATCATTTCTATTAGATGACAATCTCTATTACTTTTGAAAGCGATAGAAATGAAGTATAAGGGCTTGTAGCATGTCGAATTCAACTTGTGCATCTTCATTAGGATTCTTTTAGCAGTATCTTCAGATGATCTACTAAGAACTTTAAACAAATCATAGTTGATATTTGCAGAGGAGATCTTTTGCATGTGAACCAGGGAATTGAGTTGGAAAAGCACCTCGTATGGCACAGTACAATCAATCAGGACAGTTCAAACAGGAGGGCATAATAAGGAGCTATGCTTTTTGAAGAATTTCATCAGTGTTTTGCCCAGCAACTTACAATAAATGATGATGATTTACGCCGGCAGGCTCAACACTCCGTAGAAGAGACTCGTCATCGAGTTAATGAGACGACAAATAGGTTGAAGCTTTTGGGAGAACCATAACTCCTTCTACTTTTGTAACTTTTTGTTTTATGAATAAAGATAACTCTTTTGACTCTTTTATCTGTTGGCTACAAATTTTTCTCGCACAACAAATAACTTGTCATCAAAATAGTTCATTGTTTTGGTAAAACAATCCAAGGCTCATCTGCGTAACTTAGATTATTAATACCAATCGGGTTACAATTATTAACCTCGGTAAAGCCCACTGAATAGAGCTAAATGGTATTTTGGTGAAAGCGTTTAAGTACTTATACCAGGGTGATCGGGTTAGGATCATTAACTTAGACAGAGGCGCCTAATTGCACATGCCTAGTCTAAGTGCTCTCACGCGTAACTTGAATTGCGATGGGAATAATCCAAATCATACTGTCAGAGGTAAAACTTAACATGACAGGTTTTATGGGATTTTTAGCAAACTCCTAGCTATCAACGGATTTGATTAGCCTTTACCAATCGCCATTTGCGTTAGGTTAGCCATACTATTCCCCTCAGCATAGTGAGTTGTCGAGGAATTGATTTCCTCTCCCATTTGCCTTTAACAGCATTGGGTAGTTAATTTCATACTTTTACCCCAGTATGATAGGGTTGGCGAGGAACTTGATCTCCTCTTCCCGCCGCTTTAACAGCATTGGGCAAAAAATTTTATTTATAGCACTCAAATAGCCATTCCAATGGCTATTGAGAATAACAGAAACATGATATTTATCATCGTCAATATTTTCGGCACGCCCAGCCAAATCCGGCTGCTAGCCAATGAGAATAATTTAGTCACAGTTGTGGTTCGGAGTGTACCCAAGGGGCTAGCTTGCAAGTGCGGGCTGCCCGTGTTTGGTGTCGATATTGACTTTCCTACTGGTACAGGGATCACTCTGGTAGGGAACTCATTGGTTCCTACTACTAAAGTTGTCATATTTGCAGAAACTTTCTTCTGTTCCTCTTTAAGTGTGAAAACTCTGGCTTCTATCAACGCCTGAATTCGGTTCTTAAGAGGATAACAATCCTTAGTTGGGTGCCCGACGTTCCGATGGTACAGGCAATAGTTAGGGTCGTTGGTTTTACCAACGTCTTCCGGTTTTCCATTTTCCGGAAGTTTTAGTAAGCCCTTTCTGAGGAGGAGATGGAATATAGTACCGGTCTGCTCAGTCTTGAATGTATAAGTTTTATCTTGTCGGGACTTATTTTGACCTGCACCTCTTGGATTCTGAGGTCTTGGTTTCGGATCTGCAACTGACACCATCACAGCCTTCCCTTTATTTTTAGGATTATTTGGATATGGCCTGTTATTCATAGAGTTTTTCGTGCTACGAGATCTCTCAATCCGGCGAATTATATCTTCCGCCTGCTCTCCCTGCTTTAACAGATCTTTCCAAGTTTTGGACTCTACAGCTCCCATTCTTATCAGCACGCCGGTCCTGAAATTATACTTGCAGGTTTCTACCAGGGTTTCCTGGGTCATACCATGTCGACAATACACGGACTTTTCCCTGAAGCGTTCAATAAAACTTTTGACCGTTTCTTCTTCCCCTTGTTTCGTCGCAAGGAGGGAATGAACCGATATTTCGGTATCATCCTCAAAGAAACATGCTAAGAACTTTTCTCGATATCATACCAAGTATTTATGGTTCCCGGGGGCAACTGCATAAACCATGTAAAAGCAGGCCCTCGCAAATATCTTAGTCATTATGGAATCATTTCCCATCAGATGACCTGCCTACGATAAAAAGTAATAGATGTGCTGACTAGGAGATCATTTCCCGTCATATGGCTCCAACTTGAGCGGTTTATATTTTTCGGGATACGGTGCCAAATCCCATTCAGGCGAGTATGGTCTTGAAACCCCCGATTCTTTCAATTCTTTCTTGTGCATTAGGGCATCCAGTTGGTTTTGCAATTTCTCGATCTTTTCTCCATGAGGATCATGGAAAGAGCATTTGTCATCATCCTCATGCATCGAATAAGCCTTTTCTTCTTTAGTTTCTTCATTTGTCTTAAGTGGCGGTTCCGAAGAAGTTTTAGCCTTATCATCGGCTATCATCTGGGTATTTTCGACCACTTTTAGAAGTATTAGTTTGAGGTCATTAATGGCCTTTTCCTGACCTCGAATCATCTGCTCTTGGGCTTCTATCCTCTGGTCAATATCATCTGACCTGTCTACCACGTGCGAGTGTGATTTCAGTGATCGGGAGGATGCACAAGATTGTATGGAAGCAATGGCTGAATTGTCGCTGTCATTATCATAAGAATCTTTTGCAAGTTTCTTGTATTTTCGAGGAGCGACAGCGCCTGATTTGAGTCGGGTGAAATGATGAGGTTCTTCATCGTCTGCATCTGACTCATATTCTTTCTCCATAATCTTTTTGCCTTTGCCGACCATATTTGAGGTCACTGCGTTTAATTCTTTTTCTTTAATTTTGTATCTCAGATCATTCTTTCTCCTCTTTGGAGTACCTTGACGAGACTCAGTTATTCTGTTTAATATAGACACTCTCTTCTTAGTACAACAGGAATTATCCAATACAGCAGATATGGCTGTTATGAGCTGCTCACAATGACATGTTGAGTGTGGCTAAGCTTGAGTCATATTTCTCATTTTTGTCAAGTAATTTCTGAGATTAGTGACCTTGGATGACGAAGAATCGTGGGGGCCACCTGGTTGTTGAGAGGGTCCAAGGGCCCACTGAAACTTCTTGGAATCATTAGAGTCAAGTCCTGATCCAATAGTGTGATTATCAAACCTGATTTTATATTCAGGTTGATTTACGCAGAGCTGAGAACTAGCTTCGCGTTCTGGCACGCGGAGCTGAGAATTAGCTTCGTATTTTGATACGCGGGGCTGAATAATAGCTTCGCGTTTTTGCACGCTAGCCTCACATTTCACGTTGGCTTGGCGTCTCTGCAGAAGTTTATCTTCTGGGATATTAGCCTTGCGTGGAGAAAAATTCTTGCATGCTGGCTTACTTTTGCGATTTACGCAAGTGATAATTTCGTGTATAGCGCGATTTTTGCGATTAACGTAAATTTGCCACTCATCTTCATGATTTACGCGAAGGTGAGGAGTCTAGCGATTAACGCAAGTGTTACTGGCTTCGCGTTTATCGCTAGGCTCAGTTTTAGCCTCGCGTAGAGAATCACACGCTGGCTTTAGGGAAATTTTATCATCGCGGTTTACGCGAGTGTCAGAAATCTTGCGTTTATCACAGGTTGTACTGGCTTCGCGTTTATCGCTCAGCTCAGTATTAGCCTTGCGTGGAGAATCACCATCACATGCTGGCTTTAGGGAAAGTTTACCCTCGCGATTTACGCGAGTCATAGCTTCGCGTGTAGAATCACACGCTGGCTTTAAGGGAAGTTTATCCTCGCGATTTACGCGAGTGTCAAAAATCTTGCGATTAATGCAAGTTTTACTGGCTTCGCGTTTATCGCTAAGCTCGGTCTTAACCTTGCGCGGAGAATCACATGCTGGATTTTCCTTGCAATTAATGCAAGTTGCAGCTTCTCGTTTAACGCGATGTTGACAGGCCTTGCAATTAACGCAAGCCAGTTCGCGAGGTACGGTAGCCTCGCATTCTGCTGCCTGAATAGTCTCGCGTTTATCGCGGGCTTTGAGGGCCTTTCGCCTAGCTCTCTGATTTCGGTTGCGGAGTTGGGCTCTGGTCAAACCAGTTTTCAAGCCTTCTTCGGCAGTAGAGAGATCACCCCCCGCTAGGATTTCCTGCCCAAACGACGGCTCTATGGCCGCGATCTCCAAGGGTCCCTGTTTATCGGTAGATCCCCAATTACCCGACTCTCGAGTATTGGAGCAAACGCGACGATAGTGCAGCGTTTCGATCGGGTTACCTGACTCAGAGGAGAGATACTCCTCGTACTTCTGTTGGTCGATTTCAACGACTAGCATGTTTGCGTTGGATCCGATCCTCTCGACGTCAGATTGCACCACGATCTCTTTTTTAGTGAAAGAGACTTCTCTCACTGTGGTCGCCAGTTTGTTCGCAGCAGAATTTTGTTGCTTTCCTTCCATTGAATTTAGCTTAGATTACAATGAAAGAGAACAAAAGAAAAAGAACAAACGAGATGATTTATAATTATCGCTCTCTTTTTACAATAAATCGTGGGATTTGTGTGGCGATGGGATCTATCGAAGTAGCTCCTTTGGATGATCTGACGAAAATGGTCTCCATGCTCTTGATGAAAAAGATGCCGGCCGACTCTTGGATCTTCTTGATTTTCTCTACTCTTCACGAATTCAAGGCTCTATGCGTAACTCGAATTTTCTAAGATGCTCGAAAAAGATCCCTAGGGCTTCCTCAAAGGGGTATTTATAGCCTTAGGATGATATGAGAGTTTCTATCTAAATAGAATTTGTACTCATCAAGGATTCCAATCAAATGTCTTAGTTTTGATTTAAATCTCTTGATTCTGATCGGACTTAATTTGAGTATTTGGATAAGTTCAAATCATAATCTCAATCAATTTGAGATTCTGGTTATCTTCTCACGCGGAGCATCAAAACGCGGGCTAAGAAACCAGAACGCGGAGCTATTGATTAGCTCCGCGTTTTACTCAAACGCGAGGCTAAAATAACCAAACGCGGAGCTATAAAGTTAGCTCCGTGTTCTATTGTGGAAAATCCTTTTTACTTAAAAATTTTCGCTGCCAACACTACGTTATATACGTCTCTTTGTTGAGAAATCTTCTTCTACCTTAACACGACATTGTAAAAAACTTAGACTTTACATCTACGAATGAAAATCCTAAAAAACAAAGACCTCTTGTTAAAGATAAAATAGTTGACGATTATAATGCAAATGAGAAACAATAATAGTAAAAAAAATTATTCATCTTAGGCTGACCAGACTTTTCTTTTAGCATAAACGGTGAGTAAATCCCGCCGTGTTTCATCAACTAATACTTAATCAAACATATAAAGTATATATAAGGAGTACATAATAATATCCCTCGCTATGGAGAAGATTACAAAAAGACTACAAAGTACGAAACAGAATGCAAAGAAAAGAGAAAGTCATCATAAGATAGTCTTCCTATAGGTGCTTGTTCTGCATCAATCAGAACGACAATCTATATTCCCCGTAAATCATTCCATCAATGATCCACATAGCCACCATCGCAGCTACTCAGTTGGGCTCCTTGGTGGTGTGCTGAGGTCTCTCTGTATCCTCTTCACCTGCATCGTCCTGGAGTAACATAAGGCTACAAAAGATAGCCTTCGTGCAGATGCCTATTCTGTATCGATCAGAACAACAATCTCTATTCCCCGTAGATCGCTCCATCAATGATCCACATGTAGAATGAGAAAAATTATCCAAATCCAAATCCAGAGTCCGAGTCTGAAACCCAAATCCGAGTCCGAAACCAAAATCCGAGTCCGAATCCAGAATCCGAGTCCAAGTCTGAATCCGAAATCCGAATCCGAGTTCGAGGTCGAATCCAAGTCCAAGTCAAAATCCAATTTTTTTTTTTTTTAAAAAGGATCGGCTCTGGCCAAGCCTCACGCCCGTGAGGCTGGCAACACCCGCCTCGGGTGCTCGCTTACCCTGTTCGGCCTCCCGTTTCGAGCGGTGAACCCCGCCTCGTGCACGAAATATATTTTGGCATCATCTCCAACTATTTTACAATTTTTAATCCTATCCAAATTTTAATTAGAGTTTAATAATTCTACAAATTCTAATCAAGCTCAAATTGATTTTTGGATGAAGAACTTTAAATTAATTTCATAAGAGTTTGATATTTCTACAAATTCTAATCAAATTCAAATTGATTTTTGGATGAAGAATTTTAAATTAATTTTACTTGATTTTGGTAATTTTACAAATTCTAATCAAATTCTAATTGAGTTTAATTGATTTTGAATGCAGAAACAGAACTCGATTCAATGAATCTGGAGCAAATCAAATCAATAAAAGATTTGAATATCTCATTAAGATTACAAAGAGATTTTGATTCAATCTACAAGAAAACCAGATCTTGTTCCTATCTACAAGGAAACCTATTCAACAATCGAAGGCCTATAAATACCCCTCAAGAGAACTCAAAAAGGACCTTTGGCAACTCAAGTTATGCGCGAGAGCCTTGAAACCTTGGGACGGCAGAGAAAAGGACTTTTGGTCAGATCTCTCTCGCATGCAGAAATTCGAGCTTCCTCCAAGAACAAAAGAGAAGAACAACGAGCTCAAGAAATCTCTATTGTCTCCAATCATCGACGTCGGATCGTCAACGAGCAACGGATCAATCCTCATAGCTGCCTCGATTCCACAATCATCTGTAAAAAGAGAGCAACGTATTTTATAAGTCATCTATGTCTGTTTCTTTAATTTTATTTTCATTGTAATCAAAAAGAAAAAAATAAATTTTTGATAATCTGTAATTTTTCTCTAATTCAATGGCAATAGAAAGACTACATGTTTTCCCCAAAAATAGACTGGCAACCACAATAAGAAAAATTTTCTATACTGTAGAGGAGATGGTGGTCCAATCTGACATTAACAAAATTGGAGAAACGATAGAGAAGTTGGTGATTGAGGTCGAGGTCGACGCAAAACGTTCGACATCACCTGAACAAAAAGATGACCTGATAGTTTTAGATGACAAGGAGGCGTTGATCCATCAACAGCCACTTAGATTTTCAAACTCTAATCCATCAGAACAAACTGTTTCCTTTCAATATTCAGGGAGTTCGCTATGTATGACTCCAAAGGAGAACCTATCGCAACGCAAAGACGCTTCTGAATTCGCAACCGAAATCAGAGAGCACATCATAAGGCACTCGAAGCGCGTTTTGCACGCCAGGCTCAAAATTAGCCTAGCATGAAGAAAGAAGGATGTCAGGCTCAAAATCCTAGCACCCATCAGCTTGGTAAAAGATAGTCTAGCACCCATCAGCTTGGCATAAGCCAGCCTAACACTCTTCTGCCTGGCCAGTCTAGCACCCATCAGCTTGGCAAAAGACAGCCTTGCACCGATCAGTTTGGCAAAAGCCAGCCTAACACTCTTTAGCCTGGCTAGCCTAGCACTTATCAGCTTGGCAAGAAGCAGTCTAGCACTTCTCAGCCTGGCCAACCAAGCACAAGTCAACCCGCCAACCTAGCAAATCTCGACCTTGCCAGCCTAGCACATATCAGTCTGGCATGAACAAGACCAGACACCAGCCTGGTACAAGTAAACTTGAAAACCAAACAAGTCTAAACCAGCACGCGAGACTAGTTCAATTAAGCCAGCATGCGAGGCTAGATTAGTTCGCCAAGCTCGTCTAGTGCGTGAGGCAAGAATTAAGCCTCAGCCTCATGTAGGAACAAAAAAATGTCAGGCTACCCGGCACATTCATGCAAGACGTATCAAAACCAATACCGGACATAGAACTAGTCTAGAGGTTGACAAATATAACTTTCCTGACTTCGCCGAACCGCATGTCTGGATAAATAGACATCACTCAAGAAACGAGCCCCGTCCCCAAATGATGGTTATATCAGCACTGCGTGAAGAAACTCTGGAGTTGCGGAGATGTCTCACGAATAAAAGAAAGGTAACATGACCCCATCAGGACTGCTGTTGTGAAGAGTTGATCGCGGCAGTTTTGACTCGCTGTTGCTGTCAGGCCCCAAGACCATCTACATTTAATCAGTTGTTAGCATCGGAATCCAGTATTCCAAAAAGAAAATGACTGCAAAGATAAAACTCTAACTCAGATCAAGACTTACCCATTTTCACGTCGAATATGGTGAATAAGGGCAAGAAACCAGTCGTCAAAAAGTATGCCTCAGATACGGAAGCAGAGGAAACCTATCATCACACACGTCTCAGGTAGGCGTGACAGCTCCCTGTTGTTATGAAAGATTGACATGGGGTCCTAATGAAGAATATGAAGAGTTTAGCGAACATTCGGCCATAACAACGCCGCGATCGCATGCTTCCTCTCAGTCCGGGAGAAGGATAGTTCATATGGTTGAACGGTCGACCGAGATGAGTCAAAAGATTGAGGCACCAGAATGCCTCATCCAAGAGCAGCAAAGGAGCATCAAAGATCTTAAAGCAATGATTGCAAAGGTCTTCGAGAACACTCAAGAGAACACAGAAGACGGAGCAGGAGCTTCTTCCTCTTCTGATAAGACCAAGAAAGATGAGACCAAATCCAACCCAGATGCCGAGGGAAAAGACAGTGAGGAAGAATATTTCGTTAATCTTCATGCCAAAAAATTGGAGAAGCTTAAAAGTCAAATAGAAATATCAATGCATCGGAAAGGATTGCAGGAGACGAAAATTACAAGACCCTACCTAATAGAGTAGGAGTCCGCACCGTTTCCAGTGAAATACAAGCCTCTCAAACTAGAGTCATATAATATGAAGGGATCTCCGAACTAACATATGTAATATTTCCTTTCGCAGACGGCCATCTCATAAGCAATGACCCAGTGATGACAAATTTTTTTGTAAGTACCCTACGAGAGCCTACATTCACTTGGTTTATACAGTTACCTCCGAAAACCATCAATGTCTGGTCTGATATGGAGAGGGAGTTCCTAGCTCGCTTCTACGAAGATGATACTGAAGTATCCATCCACTCTCTTCTAGCAAACAAGCAAAAAGAAAACAAGACAGTTAAAAGTTTCGTTGAGCATTTCCACGAAATGTCGGTGCGATGCCCGCATGGCATGTCGCAGGAAACATTAGTGGAGACTTACAGACACAATCTTCAGACCAGGATATTGGCCAAAATAGGAGTAGTAGAGTTCAAAACCTGGAAAGATCTAGTTAAATAAGGGCAGCAAGCAGATGTTATAATTCGACGTATCAATAAATACCATGTCCAGAGGAGGATGACCATGAATCAGCTCAGCCACAATTATCCCACTCTAAGGGAAAAGAGGTAATGACTACCAAATCTGATGCAAACAAAAAATACAAAATAATTGAGATTCTTCTAGATTTCAACGGACATACAATTTCAAAGATGAACAAACAATCACATTATTTCACCAACTAAATAAAAAGGGGATGTTCAAATTATCCAAAAATCAGAGGCCAAGTAAACTGAAAAAATAGATGATCCTAAGTATTGCCTCTAACATCAAAACATTGGGCACCCAACCAAGAATTGCTATGATCTGAAAAATAAAATTCAGGCACTCGTCGATGCAAATATGATCCAATTGAGACATGAACAGAAGAGGGTGTTGGCGAATGCAACAACAACAAAATGACTGCCATAAAAAAAACAAAAAAGATAAAAAAGGGAAAAAAACTAAAAAGAAATTAAAAAAAGTAAGAGTTTTTGTTGTCCAATGCCACCAAATCAATGGGAAGAGAGTAAAACTCTCGCCAATCCTATCATACTGGGGGTAAGAGTATGAAATCAAACAGCCTAAAGTAAGAACACGAGGCTATGCACGTGAACAACGTGAGACCAAGCCAGCGTAAAATCATCCAGGGTATGAAGTTAACTCGAGGCTAACTCGAGACTAAACCAGCGTGCATGGTTATACTAGTGCACGAGTCTAAACCAGCGTACAAAACTCATCTAGAGTACAAAAGTGAACAGAAATGCGAGGCCAAGGTTCAGCCCTTCATAGTCTACTACAAAAAAGAAAGTAATTTATTACCACATGACGAACTTTATAGACAGCCAAACAAGTCTCATGCAGGGGGTGAGACCCACATACAACCAAACAAAGATATTTATGAAGCCAGCATAAAGAATGCGAGGCTAATATCTGCGAGCAATGCAAGACTATGCAAAGCAAAGCCAGCAAAAATGTAAAAACTTCAAAACGCAAAGCTAATTTGCAATCCCGCGTAAAGCAGCTAAAACGTGAGAATAACACATACATGAGGCTATCTGGCAAACTGCGTGATTTTAATTACTGGAAGAGATGCAAGAGACAAGGCAAAGTTGCAACTGAGAATAAAACTCTCAATATGCAAAGATAAGCCACTTTGCGATAGACACAGCGCGAGAGGCATATCTAAAGCGTGAAGAAGTCAAAAATGCGAAGCTAACTATCAGTCTCGCGTAAACTTCAAAAAAAGAAGAAGAAGACGGTTAATTGAATTACAATGACCATTCAAATGAGACCCACATAGGGGGTGTAACCCACACCAATGAATGTTGTATGCAATGCAAAGCAAACTTCGCATATTATGCGATGTCAAGCCAGTGTAAAGTTGTAATACCCCAAAATTCGAGCTACCTGTATTGCTCTCTTGATACCAGTCGTGCTGAATAAGTCCACCGAAATCAATTTTGGACACCGAAATAACTTTCGGTTAACATAACTTTAAATCCACAAACCCAAATGACATTCAGTCTTCGCGATTATTAGTTTTGAAATATTTAGGATTTTTGGAGATTTTTCTTACGAGACCGAAAAATACTCCCAAAATTGCTAATTTAATAATATTAAAATTATCCTTCTAATTACTTCGAAATTTTGGTTTATTTATTTTGGACATCGAAATGATAAACGGATAATTTTGTAACATTCCACTCGGTAAGTACTACGTCCTATATGAATTTGGTAGTATTTAGAGAACGTTACAAGGAATTGAAATTATTAATAAATAAATAAATTAATTAAAATAAATGAGACGGTGAATGAGTGTGCTATGTTGTCGTGATTGAGAAGGGGGTGGCATAAGGATTCGTGACGTGTCAAAAATGGGGAGAAGTGAGGTTAAGGGAAGGCGGCAAAGGAAAAAAAATTATATAAAATTAATAATCTTCCTCCTGCTTTTCTCTCCTCACTTTGTCACTCTCACTTTCTCACTCTCACGTTCTCTTCTCCTCTCGGCCAAACGCAGCAGTAGAGGAAAAAAAAAGATAGAGAGAGAGAGAAGGAAAAAAAAAGAGAGAAAGTAAAGGAAAAATATTCGAACCAAATATTCGAGATCAAGCCGAAATAAGTAACACACTTCCTTTCTTCTATTAATTATTTTTTTAATTATATAATTTTTCTTTTAGATTGTATTGTTTAGCAGTAATTAAATGTTGGCCGTTTTGTCAAAATTAAGTTTCGATTTGGAGTAGAAAATTTATTTTCGGTATGAGGATACTCACATTTATAATTGTGTACATTACAATAAATTTTGTAGATAGATAAATAAATAAAAATAAAAATAAAAGAAAAGGGAAAAGAAGATAAAATAAGAAGAAGAGGAAGAAGGAGCAGAGAAAAGAAAGAAAGAGAGAGAGAAAAAAAGAAACAAATAAGGGAACTGGGCCTGGCCCAGTCCAAGAGAAAATAAAGAAAAACAAAATATATAGTGGGTTTGGATTTAACTTGGGCTAGAAAAACAAATATATAACAGACTGGGCCGGCCAGCTCAGCCCAGTAAAAGAAAAAGGAAAAAAATATGAAATGACAGTGGGCCCGGGTCTGGGCTGGACAGAAAAAAAAGGAAAAATAAAATAAAAATAAAAATATGAAAAAGTGAGAATTTAGTAGGCTTGGACTTGATGGATTAAATGATTGAGGAAATTGAATTGGACTTGGTTTGGATTAATTGGACATAATTGATAAATTAATAATAGTAATAAATTAAATTTTAATTAAAAGAGAAATGCATATTAGTATATATAATTGAGCCAAAAAATGTAATAAATGCATACGTTGGGTTTAAAAATAATGCAGTATTATTACATGATGCACTTGGTTCCCAAATTGGGTCATTGATTGACATTAAAAATGAAACCAGATTATTAAAATAAGTTTGATGATATGCATTGTGGTACAATTATGCACTAATATCTATCATGCTACATGTCATGTGTTTTACATGTCACGTGCTTTAATATTACAAGTCATGTGTTTTAATATTACAGATCATGTGTTATGATACTACATATCATGTACAGTCATGGAAATGCAAGCATGTTATCATGAATTGAAAAACAATTAAAGAATGAAAAAAAGTAAATAAATAAATGTAAAAATAAAATTTTCATGTGCATAATTTATTATGAACACGGGGATGGGAGAAACTATATGATGGATAAGAGTCTTACCGTATAAGGATTGATTGTATTGTTAGGGCCGGAATTCTTTTACTGCAGCGGACTGGGTGATTACTGGATCACCAATTGATAATTACTCAGAGTGGTATGTTAGTTACTGTAATATAGTACGGAAATTGATTGTAGTGCCTAGCGGCATGTCATGGTTCAACGCCATGAATATTGTGGCCGGGTCCCGGGTATGCACGGGCACTTATACGACAATGGAGAATAGCGCTATCTTATCCATTAATACAGTTTCTACAATTAAATTGGACAATGACTGACACCAATAGAAAATAGAATTAAATAGACAAAGCAGTTATTATCATGTTTATTTATTTATGCATTTATTTATGCTTGCTTTTATGTTTAATTTATATGCACTCAAACAACATTGACTTAAACATGCTCATGCACATTGATATTCTTGTACTATGATAGTAGACAATTTTTTATTTTTAAATGTGTTACTTGCTGGGTTTAATACCCTGGGTTTTGAACCCAGATTTAGAACGTGAAGAAGGGGATCCAGCTCCAGTTGAAGACCCGTACTTCATTGGACAGATCGAGTGATAATATGCAAGCGAAGTACCATCTGGAGAGCCTTTGTATATTTTGTTTATATTTCCTTTTTGTCTGAGCACTGCTTTCTCTTTTGATTCTTTTGTGTTCATATTTAAAGCAGTATGCCATTTTATGTAATGAACTTTTTGTATTAATAAAATATTTTCAGTTTCAGACATGTTATTTATTCATTTGATTGTGGCAGTAGTTACGGTTATTCTAAGATTCTGTGACTGTTGGGTTGTCTAGTGCAAGTAATAAGTAACGTCCTCCGTTTTGGGAAGCAGCTGAAAAACGGGAGCGTTACAAAAGTTATCTAAACACAAGGCTATGCTCACGGCCAAAATCTGAAACTAACTCTCAGCCCTGCATAAACTCCAAGAAACGAAAGATCAAGGTCTGCGTCAGAAACTTAAGGTGCCAGGCCAACTAGCAATCTTGTATAATATCTGATGAAGAAAAAGGTGAACAAATTGAATGCTCATCGTAACCAATCAAATGAGGTCCACGCAGAGGGTGGGATACACATCCAGTAAATCTTGCTGGAAAGCCCACGTAAAGAGGTCAAGATGCGAGACTAAGCTCGTGTAAAGTAACTCAAGTATAATGCTATGCCTGCGTAGAATGCGAAGTCATACTCACAACTAAATGCGAAACTAAGTCAGTGTGCAAGTCTAATTCAGCACATGAATCTAACTCAGTGTGCGAGGCTAAACCAGCACACAATGCCAACCCCGCGTAGAAAGCAAAGTTATACTAGCCTAGTTGTGAGGTTATGCCAGCTTAAAACACGAGACTAAGCCTGCGATTATAAAGCTAAGTTTACATTCTGAATGCGCAACAACAAATTAAATTGTACCAAGCGTGCATATCGAGAACGTTTAACAAAAAAAGTTAAACGAGAACTTTCAAAAAAGGAGACTTGGTATTAGCTGTCAAAATACCAATGATCATGACTCACAAGACTAAGAGAAAATTCGAATTCAAGTTGGAAGGACATTTTGTAGTAGAAATTGTCTACTCAAACGGAGCCTATCGCATTATCCATCAAGATGGCGACAAGATGATTATGCATGTCAATGGCTAGTTCTTAAAGAAATACTATATCTAGCTATGATGATGTCTATCAATGGCAAGTTCTTAAAGAAATACTACAACCACCTTAAAAAAAGGGGGGGAAGGGAAGGCTAACAAGTTAACTGTCCAATGTTATCAAAAAGCAACAGGAAGAGAAATAAAAAAAAATTCGCCAACCCTATCATACTGGGGGTAAGAGTATGAAACTGATCGCCCCATAGCCACTAAGGAAAAGAGGAGAGGGGATGTTTGACATCTAAGCCCAAACAAAACTCTCGGTATCTCATCATACTGAGGGAAATAATATGGCTAGCCCAACGCAAACGACGATTGGTAAAGGCACATCAAATCCGTTCATATCTGGAAGTTTACTAAAAATTCCATGACGAGTTTATCATAACGTCATCCTATAAGGATACTCATAAACCAATGCTTTAAAAGTAAAAGGAAGAGGAATTTAAATTCTCAACAACTCTTCATGCTAAGATAAAAGTATGAACCACCTAATGCTTCCAAAGTAAAGGGGAGAGGAATTCAAATCTTCAACAACTCTTCATGCTGAGGTAAAAGCATGAACCACCTAATGCTTCAAAAGTAAAGGGGAGAGGAATTCAAATTCTCAACAACTCTTCATGCTGAGGTAAAAGCATGAACCACCCAATTCTTCAAAGGCAAAGGGGAGAGAAAAATAAAATTCTCGACAACTCTTCATGCTAAGGTAAAAGCATGAAATATCCAATGCTTCAAAAGCAAAGGGGAGTGGAAAACAAAGTGCTCGATAACTCAACATACTGAGTGGAATAGCATGACTAGCCAATGATAATGACGATTGGTAAAGGCATGTCAAATCTGTTGATAGCTGGGGGTTTGCTAAAAATTATGTAAATCTGTCATGTTAAATTCTTATATCTGACAGCGAGATTCAAATCATCTAATCTCAAAATAAGTAAATCTGTCAAATTAAACTCTTACATCTGACAGCGAGATTGAAATCATCTCATTTCAAAATAACCAAATCTGTCAACTTAAACTCTTATCTCCAACAGCGAGATTCAAACTATTTCATTACAAAATCAACAAATCTGTCAAGTTAAACTCTTAATTTTAACAGTAAGATTTGAATAATCACACACTGCAACAAATAGTTTTTTTCGTGATCATAATCCGATCACCGTCTTTGTCTGTTGCTTAGACGAGTTATCTAGGCATGTGTAAATCGATGTCTCTGTCGAAACCGATGATCATGACCAGATCATCTTGGTGTCTTCGCCATAACCCCAGGCATGTGCAATTAGACACTTCTGCCCAAACCCCATGGGTACGTTTAACAGTACACCTCTACCCATGGTCTTTCAACCCTAACCCGGTTATCTCGGTATGTTTAATAGTACATCTCTGTCGAGACCCCATGGGACGTTTAATAGTACACCTCTGTCCATGGTTCTCCGATCTCAATTTCATTATTCTGGCTCTGTTTGTCAGCCAACCAAAAGAGTCACCCCTTGCTAGAAAAAAAATCACCGGCTATATCTGTCAATCAGACGAGTCATCGGCTCAGTTTGTCAAACCAAACGAGTCACACAATAGTCAAAACACTCAACTTGTTAAGATACTTTCACACCCTTAGAAAGTTCCATCTTCATAAAATCATTCATCAATTCCAAAAAGAAAAATTCAAAGTATTTCAAAAATTTTGGATGAGCAAAATTTTAAAAAGTTTAGAGAGGGTCTTATAGAACGAGAAAATTATCCAAACCAAATCCAAATCCAAATCCAGAGTCCGAGTCCAAAATTCGAGTCCGAGTCTGAATCCAAAATCCGAGTCCGAGTCTGAATTCGAAATCTGAGTTCGAGTCCGAGTCCGAATCCAAGTCCGAGACAAAATCCAATTTTTTTTTAAAAAAAGGAGCGGCTCTAGCCAAGCCTCGTGCCTGCAAGGCCAGCCTCGCATCTGCCGGGCTAGCCTCGCACCCGCGAGGTTGGCGAGACCTGCCTCGGGTGCTCGCTCACCCCGTTCGGCCTCTCATTTCACGCAGTGAACCTCGCCTCGTGCACGCAATATATTTTGGCCTCGTCTCCAGCTATTTTGCAATTTCTAATCCTGTTCAAATTTTAATTAGAGTTTGATAATTCTACAAATTCTAATCAAGCTCAAATTAATTTTTGGATGAAGAACTTTAAATTAATTTTATTAGAGTTTGATATTTCTACAAATTCTAATCAAATTCAAATTGATTTTAGGATGAAGAATTCTAAATTAATTTTGCTTGAGTTTGGTAATTTTATAAATTCTAATCAAATTCTAATTTGAGTTTAATTGATTTTGGATGTAGAAATATGACCCTACTCAATGAATCTGGAGTAAATCAAATCAAGAGAAAACTTGAATATCTCATCAAGATTACAAAGAGATTTTGATTCAATCTATAAGAAAACCAAATCTTGTTCCTATCTACAAGGAAATCTCTTCAATAACAGAAGGTTTATAAATACCCCTCAAGAGAACTCAAAAAGGACATTTGACAATTTAAGTTACGCGCGAGAGCCTTGAAGTCTTGAGATGATAGAGAAAAGGACCTTTGATCAGATCTCTCTCGTGCGCAGAAGTTAGAGCTTCCTTCAAGAACAAAAGAGAAGAAAAACGAGCTCAAGAAATCTCCATCGCTTCCAATCATCGACGTCGGATCGTCAACGAGGAATGGATCAATCCTCAGAGCTGCCTCGATTCCACGATCTTCTGTAAAAGACAGCGACGTGTTCTATAAGTCCTCTATGTCTGTTTCTTTAATTTTCTTTTCATTGTAATAAAAAAAGAAAAAGAGAACTTTTTGATAATATGTAATTTTTCTCTAATTCAATAGCAATGGAAAGATCACCTATTTTTCCCGAAAACCACCACATAGCCACTGCCTTGCTACTTAGTGGGGGCTTCCCGATGGTGTGTTGAAGTCTCTCTACATTCTCTTTGTTAGGTTTGTATCTCACATCCGTTAAGTATCCAGATGTGATCATAGGATCACGATGAGTTCTAAATGAACTTGAATCAGATGATTGACATTCTAATTAGTTTGAAATACTAATTAAATGATGATAGTGCTATCTTAATAGTGTTTGAGTATGAGCACTAGATATATATATATATATATATATATATATATATATATATATATCTTTGCATATGAGATGAGAGGTGAACAATTGATGGAAGAGATAGCCTTCCATTATTATGAGAGGTGTGAGAGAAAGAGAGATATTTGGATCTCTTATTGCAACATTTTTCTCATCATAATGAATCTATTTAGTTATTTCTAGGTCGAACTTGATTGACCGAAACACTCTAATTTCTTGTGTTTTCTTGTTTTTATTATTGTTTGCAGCAGAAATTCATTGCTTTCCTCCATTGAAACAACCTGATTTACAATGAAAGTGAACAAATAAAAGAAAGAACAGATGAGAGGATTTATATTTATCGCTCTCTTTTTACAATAAAAAGTGGGATCTATGTGGCGATGGGATCTATCGAAGTAGCTCATTTGGATGATCTGACGTCGATGGTCTTCTTGCTCCTGATGAAGAAGATGCCGGCCGATTTTGGATGATCTTCTCTGGTCTTGATTCGTTCAAGGCTCTCACACGTAACTCGAACTTCACAAAAACTTTCGAAAGATTTCCCAAGGCTTCCTCAGGAGGGTATTTATAGCCTTAGGGTAATATGAGAGTTTCTATCTAAATAGAATTTGTATTTATCAAGGATTCCAATTAAATATCTTATTTTTGATTTAAATCTCTTGATTTAGAGTTCTGATCGGACTTAATTTGGGTATTTAGATAAACTCAAATCTTAATCTCAACCAATTCAGCATTCTGGTTATCTGCTCACGCGGAGCTAATCACATCAAAACGCGGAGTTAAGAAACCAGAACGCAGAGCTATGGATTTGCTCCGCGTTTTACTCAAACGCAAGGCTAAAATAGCCAAACGCGGAGCTACAGAGTTAGCTCCGCGTTCTGTTGTGGAAAATCCCATTTTACTTGGAATTTTTCACTGCCAACAGAACCCCCTCCAAAGTTTTCAAAATGACTTAGAACTTAGTAAATTTTGAAATACTTTGGATATTTAAACTGAAACGCGAAGTTAGAATACCAAACTATCTTTGTGTTTTGTATACTTGCGCCGAGCTAAATAGCTTCGCGTTTCAGTAAGTAACTGCTCAGTGATTGCATTGAATCTCGCGCTGAATACCAAGTGGCGGGTTTTTTCATTTAAATAGAGTCTCTTCTTCTTCTTCCTCACTTCATTCGAAGAATACAAGAACCCAGAGCTCAGGCGACCAAGAATCTCTTGCTTTCGATCGATTTTCTACTCATTTCTGTCGATTTTTTTCCAAGATTTCGAACCAAATGGCACCCAAGAGGAGCTCTTCTTCCCGTGCTTCTTCCCCACCGGTGGCAGGCGTCAGCAGCGGCGGCAGCAGCCAAGGCAGCGGGCAAAGCGGCGAACCAGTTCATGCCACGCCCATTGGAGGTAAAAATCTTAACTTTTGGACTTTTTAGAAGAATTTTGGGGTGATTTGGCTCGGTTTTGACCGACCAATCACTCCTTTACCGGCGAGATCGCTGTTTTCCGGCCGTACGGCCTGGAGAAGAAGAAAGGCCTCTGGTCTTCTTCTACGCGAAGCTATCGCGTTATTCTCGCGTTGTAAACGCGGGGCTATTTTGACTAGTTGTCGCATTTCAATGCGAGGCTATAAATTTTAGTTTCGTGTTTGTAAATGCGAGGTTATCTCGTTAACTTTGCGCGGAGTTATTTTTAGCTTCGCGCGGTCTAATCTTTAGCCTCGCGCATAGTTATATTTAGCTTCAGGGGATGTTATTTTTAGCTTCGCGCGGTCTAATTTTTAGCTTTGCGTGAAGTTATATTTAGCTTCGCGTGGAGTTATTTTTTAGCTTTGCGCGGTCTAATCTTTTGCTTCGTGCGGAGTTATTTTTAGCTCCGCGTTTCTATACTTAGAAATTTTTTTTTGAATTTTTTGAATCTTTTTTCTAACTCTTGATTCTTCTTTTGCAGTGGGGTATTCGGTGGGCGCTCTCCCCCATAGGCACTACTTCGGATTTGCTGAGGGTGCGGATCTGACGGCCCAATTCCGTTTCACCACGGTTTTGGCTGCATACAAACCGGGCCTGAGGGAGCGCAGGGAGAAGTTAATCAGATACAACCCTGTTACTGCACGGGAGATCATCACCGATGCAGCTTTTGAGGCCACCAACCGAGAAGTATTGGAGAAGCCTACATTTTTGTTCGGAGATGCAATGGGGCAATCAGACCAGATCCTCTTTGAAGAGGAGTGCATGTGGCTCTACCAGTCTGGCGACCTGCTGATATTTCTTCCCAGCATGGAGCACAACTATCCTTTGGTCTATCTTCAAAGGCTCTCCATGCACCGTGAATTAGAGTGGGGTTTGAGCCAGGCGTATGATTGTGTCCCCACGGGCAAGTTGGGCACGCATGGGGCTTACCAGGATGGTCCTACAAGATGTATCACTGGGTTGCTTCCGGGAAGAATTACCAAGGAGCACCCAGTAGGGGAGGTCCCAATTTGAGCACGAACTTTTCTTAGTGAGTTCATGGCGCAAGGAGGCCTATACCTAGCCAACGAATTTAGGATGTCTGGCTGAGTTTATTCTTCAGGCAATATGTCATGGGCCTGCCTCGTTCAATACATGATAGACTCCCATGAACCAGTTCTGAAGGACATTGGCTTATACAAAGCCATCAGAAATGTTCAATTTGGGATTTTACAAAGCTCCTACAATTTTTTCAGTCTCTTGGAGATGTACAACCCCGAAACCGGCACCTTCTTTACACCAGTGGGTGAGCTAGAATTTGCTCTCCATGAGATGTTTGAGGTGTCTGGGTTGTTGATGGGCGAAGTTCCTTACGAAGAGTACATTCCTACCACCGAAGAGCTCAATATGCTGAAGACGAGAAATGAGCGCATCTACACCACTTACTGGGAGATGATGTGTCATTACCGCATCTGCGCCGACATGGCAGGTGTGCGTAATCAGGGTATCGGCTACAAGAAGTGGGCCGATTACCTTTTTGCAAACCTGAACTCCAAAGAAAGTTCAACAATAGTTCACGGCTATGCTCCTGTTGACGTCAAGGAGATCGATCGCCGTATCGCCAAGACTCGTGCCATATTCTATATTGCTGAATCCAACGAAGGTGGATTCAATCCTGGCACCGTATTCAAGAGTTTCCACTATCAAGCTCAGTTTCCAGTATCCAATAGAGGTCTTATTGCTGGGTTCTTGATGTTGTGGTTAAAAAGATGCGTCGTGTCGTTATTGCCAAAAGATGCGATTGCAATAAACGTGGTGTACCCAGCAGTTCTACTTGCGTACGGCCGACCCTTCGGACTCCATCCCGCCATGGTGGAGCGGACTACGAGCGCTCTGTAATGGTTTTATTCCCGCCGATAAGGGGAAAGGGAAAGGAAAAGGCAAGTCAAAGGAGACTGCCAAGGCGAAAACTCCAAACCCCAGGGTGGAGATGCCTTACACCTATTTAATGGCGTGGCTTGTCATGCACTGCCCCTCTTTGATGAGTGCGGCTGAACATCACTCCGGTGACAAGCCCTTCCATGTGGAGTTATACGAGCGCTCCTCATGAAAAAGTCATTATATGTCTCAAATCCGGAAGACACTCCGCCAACACCAGAATTATGAAATCTTCCGGTGCTTCCCCGACTTCCCCGGTGGAGAATACGGGTCGAAATTCAAGGATATCTTGGGAACAAACAACTTCACTGTCTTATCCTCAGGGGCATTCTGGTGGCTCCTCAATATTCTACCCGGACACTTGGTGTATCGTAAAGACACCA
The DNA here is from genome assembly GCA_036321105.1 of Dracaena cambodiana. Lineage (NCBI taxonomy): Eukaryota > Viridiplantae > Streptophyta > Magnoliopsida > Asparagales > Asparagaceae > Dracaena > Dracaena cambodiana. The sequence goes on from JAYEPQ010000020.1 coordinate 29,561,173, forward strand.
TGTGTTATATTGAACCGTACACCCCGAGCCGCTTCGCTCGTCAGTTTGGGTACTCTCAGCTCTATGTGGGTAACCCAAACAAGAAGCTGGCCTACGAGGGGAATTTGCACGAAGGTGCCCGCGGTTGGTTCCACTTTGTGGCAGGTGGGACCGGGGCTGAATTCGTCTTGCCTCAGAAGTTGCTCGAACTGAGCATGACGCTGAGCTTCTGCACGTGGTACAATATCGCCAACGCTGATGTGCCCAACTTCTCCATCAACCGGAGTTGTTGTAAAGAGATAGAAGCCTTTTACTCTAGCCGCAAAGGTACTAAAAGAGTAAGGGTAAAAGGAATGGACGAATTCCTTGGTGCGGCGGCTGACCCATCAAATGTTGGCGACTCTGATGACGATGATGATGATGGTGATGATGATGACGCTGATGTTGGTGGTGCTCCCCAACCCGTAGTCACTCGTTCCCGGAGTCCGACCGTCAAACGCCGCGGGGCTCCGAGAGAAGGGCCTGTCAAGAAGAAGAAGAAGTTGGCTCTGGGAACTCTAGTAGTTCCCCAAGAGGCAGCTATCCATTTTTCCACGGACCTGCTGGCCTCATCTCTGCCATCTGGGCCAGTAGAGGAGAACATGCCCGGTGAAGCTCCTAACGCTCCTGATGCTCCGGCTTGCCTATCTACTGAAGATACTGGTGAGCGTGCTGCGACGCAACCGTTAGGTGACGAAACGGGTGTGCTCTTGGATACGACGACAGCTCCTCCTTCAAGTCCAACCACAGGACTTGTATCCCCTGGTATGGTTCTCTCATATTTTATACTGTCTTCTGTTCATTTTTCTATATTTGACGCAACACTCTTTTGTTTGCTTTCCGAGATGCAGGTAGTCAGCTCCACTCTCCTATGCACTCAACTACCAGGGTGGAGTCCGAGTAGCTGGTCGACTACTCTGGCACCATCGGCTCAGTGGGTGGTCTGGGTAGTTCGGCGGAGGAGTTTGGCGTGGATTATTTTACGTCAGCTCCTTTCTCTATTCCTACTTCAGCTCCTTCAATCGACGAACTCGGGAGTGATGATAGGATAGAGGTCGTCGTAGTGGCCGCAGCAAGAGAGGCTCCCCCATCTCCAAGTCTGCCATCCCCAACACCAATGGTTTGCTCCGAGGAAACCTTTCCCGTGGTCGTTGGTGTGCCCTCTGCTCCTCAGCCAGCAGTATTGACACCGTCAACGATAATGGCTGTTGAAACACCGGTGACTCCTCCCGCCCCAAGTCATCTGCCAACATGAGACGAAGAAAATTTGAAGTTCTCATTCGAAGCCACTTCTGCCACAGGAGGAGCTTCATGTTAAGACACTCCATCATCTACTCCTATTGGTGGTGCTGCTCGAATGACATGTACCAATGATACTTCTCCTCGGGTTCCCAGTTCTGCCAAGTCAATATTGGCTTTACTGGCCTCGCATGTTATGAATCTGGTATAGGGACGGGCTTCTTCCTCTCCAACAGAAGCTACTCCTCCCCCGACGTCATCTTCTCTAGCACTGCCTGCTTTAAATTTAGACACTGCTGACCCTCTTGAGGAGTTCTTCAATCACAGTGTCAGTGATTTTATGCGGCTACTAAGGAGATGTATTGGGATGATCCTGGACGGAAGAGATTTCCTTAATCTTGGACGCCCAATGTTGTCCAGTTATTTGGACAATATCGAAAGGATCGGGGGTCGCGACCGAGCAGCTCCTTACCGGGCCCGCCTTGAAGCTTTAGAAGAGTAGGTGAATACGCTAAACATAGTTCGTTAAGCGGATATGGAAACAATCACTGAGATAGAATTGGCGCGGCTATGGACAGAGTTAACTGCTCGTCAAGAGGAGTTGAGACGACAGGAGGAAGGATGGTCGCGGGAGTTGGCGAAGCTACAGGCCGGCCAAGAGTCAATTCTTAGGGGGCTGGAGATGGTAGATTTTGAAATCGAGGGGAGCCAGGCCGCCATCATGAGAGCCAGAGAGACTATTGCTAAGGCCCAAGCTATTTTAGAAGTCAGCGAGTCTCGGTTAGGGGAATCCGTCAAAAGACGGGAAGAGTTGATCTTTCAACAAGGACGCTCGAACAGGAGGGCATACTAAGAGGCAGTGCTATTGAAGAATCTCGTCAATGGTTGACCGCAGCAACTTGCAATAAATGACGATGATTTGCGCCGGCAAGCTCAACACTCCGTGGAGGAGACTTATCGTCGAGTTATTGATGAGACGATAAATAAGTTGAAGTTTTTGGGAGAACCATAACTCCCCTTTTATTCATTCATTATTCTTTGTAAAAGAACTCAACAATTATTTGAATTCTTTCATTGTTTTGTAACTTCATTCTTTTAATTCATGAATAAAGATAATCCTTTTGATTCTTTTATCTGTTGGCTACAAAATTTGCTTGCACAACAAATAACTTGTCATCAAAATAGTTCATTATTTTGGTAAAACAATCCAAGGCTCATCTGCGTAACTTGAACTATTGATACCGACCGGGTCACAATTATTAACCTCGGTAAAGATCTTTGAATTGAGCTAGATGATAGTTTGGTGAAAGTGTTTAGCTACTTACACCGGGTGATCGGGTAAGGATCATTTACTTAGATAGAGGCGCCTAATTGCACATGCCTTAGAGTTTGATGGAGGCAGTTCAAGGCTCTTATGCGTAACTTGAACTACACATGCCAAGATGATCGTGTCATAATCATCAGATTTCGTTAGAAGCGCCTAATTGCATATGCCTAGAGTTTGATGGAGGCAATTCAATGCTCTTATGCATAATTTGAACTGCACATGTCAAGATGATCGTGTCATAATCATCAGATTTCGGTAGAGGCGCCTAATTGCACATGCCTAGAGTTTGATGGAGGCAGTTCAAGGCTCTTATGTGTAACTTGAACTGCACATGCAAAGATGATCGTGTCATAATCATCAGATTTCGGCAGAGGCGCCTAATTGCACATGCCTAGAGTTTGATGGAGGCAGTTCAAGCCTCTTATGCATAACTTGAACTGCACATGCCAAAATGATCGTGTCATAATCATCAGATTTTGACAGAGGTGCCTAATTGCACATGCCTAGAGTTTTGGCGGAGGTGCTTAATTGCACACACCAAAATGATTGGGTCAGGATCAATAATTTCAGCAGAGGTGCCTAATTGCACATGCTTAGTCCAAGTGCTCATATGCGTAACTTGAACTAGTGGATAGTTATACTTCCAAGGATATGAACCAGATGTGATAGTCGCTCTATCACCATTCTGTTTCATTAGGCATAGTATCGTTTCAAAAATTTACCTTTGATCGGCATCATCATCCCATCACTATTCTGTTTCATTAGGCGATAGGCTCCACTAGAGTATACCGTCTCCACGATGAACGGTCATTCCCACTTGGGTTCAAATTTACCCTTGGTCTTGTGAGTTAGAATCATTAGCCTTTTAATAGCCAAAACCAAGCCTCCTTGTTTAAAAGTCCTTGGTTTAACGTTCTTATTGAACGCTTGCGAGACTCGGGCTTGATACAACTCATATTGCTGTTGAGCCTGGAGACGTTTTTTATCCAACGCTTCTAGTTCTCACAATCTTAGTTGATGGCGTTCTTCTGTCGTCGTCTTTGTGGCTAAGGCCACTCTTAATGATGGTATCTGGACTTCAAGAGGCAAAACAACCTCACTTCCATAGACCAAGGAGAACGGGGTAGTTTTTGTTGGGGTGCGGACAGTGGTGTGATAAGCCCACAAACACTCTCCCAACTTTTCATCCCAGTCTCGTTTGTTGGAAGAGACGAACTTCCGAAGGAGTTTAATAATAGTCTTATTAAAGGCCTCGGCTAATCCATTTGCTGCAGGGTTATATGGCGTTGAAGCAACATCTTTGATTCTGAACTTATCACAGAATCTTGAGAACCCTTGGCTGATGAACTGCGGTCCATTATCGTGAATGATTCTTCGAGGGATGCCAAAACGGTAAATGACGTGATGCTTAATGAACTTAATCACATCCGTCGTTTTCACCTCTCTCATGGGCACGGCTTCGGCCCATCTTGAAAAATAATCGGTTATTGCAAGAATGAACCGATGTCCTCTGGATGACGGGGGAGTTATTGGCCCCACAATATCCATTCCCCATGTTTTAAATGGCCAACTAGCAACAGTATTGTGCAAGTATTCTGGGGGTTAATGAATAAAATTGGCATGTACTTGATATTCATGACACCATTTAGCGTATGCCATTGCCTCTGTAATCATCTTCGACCAGTAGTATCCTAGCCTTCTTATGCGGTCTCCGAGTTTTGGACCGGGCTGATGAGCTCCACACACTCCATCATGCGTTTCTCTCAGCACTTCATCGGCTTCTGCTTTCGATATGCAGCGTAGCAGGAGACCATCACTTGACTTTCTGTATAAAGTTTGAAGTGTACGATCATAGTAAAATCTCGGGGCCTTTCTCCTTGTCGAGGCGGCTTCCTTTGGATTCTCTAGCAACATCCTATATAAGGCATAATCCACAAACGGAAATCGCCAATCACGGGGTTCCAGAGTTAAGCCTATTTGGCACACCTCTTTGGTTTGGAATACCGTGTCTGGATGGAGGAGTTCTCTGCTACTAATAGTGATGCTTTTAGCCTCACCTGGCGGGATTGCTAATGTTGTAGCTAGTGCGGTAAGAGCATCTGCATAGACGTTCTCATTCCGATATATGTGACAGATATAAAATTGTTCAAAATACCCTGCCAACTCGATGGCTAGTTGATGATAGGGGATAAGGGCTTCATGTCTGACTGCGTACTCACCCGTCATTTGGTTGACAATGAGCTTAGAGTCTCCATATGCCTCTAGATAGTTCACCCCCAGTTGCAGAACCATTTTTAAACTAATAATGAGTACGTTGTATTCTGCCGCATTATTCGTACACGGCTCTGTTAGTGAGTAGCTATTAGGCAGTGTGTATTTATGTGGGGATATCAGTACCACCCCCACTCCGGCAGCGGACCGTCTGGCAGCACCATCAAAGAACATCTGCCATGATTGTTCTTTACTAGTTGTGTTAACCTCTAACGTTTGTTTAGAGTTGGACCAAATTGGGTGGTCTGCCAGGAAATCAGCGATCGCTTGTCCCTTCATAGCTTTTTGGGAAACGAAGTGTATATCATACGGCGATAGCAATAATGCCCATTTCACCAATCGGCCGTTTAAGGATCCCGGTTTTGTCATCAGGATTTTCAAGGGGTTAACTCGTGATATAACATGAATTGTTTGTCCTGAAAGATAGTGTCACATTTTCTGAACAGCAAATACTAGGGCTAAACATTCTTTTTCAATCGGGGTATACCGATACTCGGCCCCGATCATTGTCCTGCTTAAGTAATAAAGGGCGTGTTCATGGCCATACTCATTATGCTGAGCAAGTAACGCTCCTAACGCATTATCCATGGCCCTTACATATATAAGAAATGGTTGCCCAAGGGCCGGTGCCATAAGAATAGGAGGTTTGGTAAGGTATTCTTTGAGATCGTCAAACGCCTGTTGACATGCCTCATCCCATACGAAGGACACCCCCTTTTTCATGAGTTTGGAAAACGGCTGGCATCGTCCTGATAGGTTAGAGATAAATCGCCGGATATAGGCCAGTTTTCCTTGTAACCCCTTAATTCTTTAAGATTACGGGGAGGTGGCATCTCGTTGATCGCTTTTACTTTTTCAGGATCAAGGAAAATTCCTTCTGAGGTAACTATGAACCCAAGGAATTTTCCGCTGCACACCCCCATGAAAGACTTAGCAGGGTTCATCTTCAAGCGGTGTTTTCGCATAAGATCGAAGACTGTTCTTAGGTCATGAAGATGATCTTATTTATTCTTGCTTTTGGTCGTTAAGTCATCCACATAACACTCTACCGTTTTGCGCAGATGTTCTTTAAATATAATGCTCATTGCATGTTGGTAGGTGGCACCAGCGTTCTTTAGTCCGAAAGGCATAACTGTATAACAGTACACCCCCAGCAGCTGTCCACTGTTCATCCTATAGTAGATCAGGGTGGACCCATATGACTTCCCCTCTTTGAGTTGTTACGGGGATAAGTCCTTTCTGGGCCTTTTTATTTGGGTCATGATTTTTCATGACCAGCTTTCCCTCTGGTATTGGGGTTACTCCCGTGGGGAACTCATGGGTTCCGACCATTAGGGTTGCCATATTGGCAGTGACCTTCTTTTGCTTCTCTTTTAATGTCAGGACTCCAGCTTCTATCAATACTTGGATCCTGTTCTTTAGAGGGTAACAATCTCTGGTAGAGTGTCCAACATTCTGGTGATAGAGACAATAGTTGGGGTCGTTGGTTTTATCAGCGTCCTCCGGTTTCCTATTTTTCGAAAGTTTCAACATTCCCTTCCTAAGAAGCAGGTGGAAGAGTGTAGGCGTCTGTTCCGATTTAAAGGTGTTTCTCCTTTCTTGTTGGGGCCTATTTTGTCTTGTGCCCTTTTGATTTGGGGGCTTTGGGCTCGGAGGATTCGTCTTCTGTGGGGCGGCCTCTGAAGACATTACTGCTTTACCTTTATTCTTATTATTGTTTTGTGTATATGGCCTATTATTTCCAGTATTTCTTGATCCACGAGACTCTTCAACTCGACAGATCAAGTCTTCGGATTGCTCTCCTTATTTGAGCAAATCCTTCCAAGTTCTAGACTCTACGGCCCCCATTTTTAAGAGCACGTTGGTTTTAAGATTATGCCAACATGTCTCCACCAGAGTTTCCTGGACCATTCCGTATTTGCAATGTACGGACTTCTCCCGGAACCTTTCTATAAACTTTTTTATCGTTTCTTGTTCTCCTTGTTTAGTTGCAAGGAGGGAATGAACCGAAATTTCGGTATCATCCTCAAAGAAACGTGCGAGAAATTGCTTCTAAACATCAAACCAGGTACTAATAGTACCTGGGGGCAACTGCATAAACCAAGTGAAGGCAGGCCCTCGCAAGGTACTTGTGAATACCTTGGTCATTACTGAATCATTGCCCATTAAATGCCCTACTTGGGACAAAAAGTAATAAATATGTTGACTGGGAGATCCTTTCCAGTCATATGGCTCCAATTTGAGCGGTTTGTATTTCTCAGGGTATAGTGCCAAATCCCATTCAGCCGGGTATGGTCTTGAGACCCCTGATTCTTTCAACTCCTTTTTGTGTATTAGTGTTTCGAGTTGGCTTTGCAACTTCTCAATTTTCTCTTCATGAGGGTCATGAAAAGAATATTTATTCTCGTCCTTATGTGTTGAGTGGGCTTTTTCTTCTTTATCTTCCTCATTCAGTTTGTTGAACGAAGTTTCTTTTTCCTTCTTAGCGTTATCCTCGATAATTTTTTGAGTATTTTCGACCACTTTTGAGAGCATCATTTTAAGATCCTCAATTGTCTTTTGTTGTTCCCGAATCATCTGTTCTTGGGCCTCAAATCTTTGGTCGATGTCGTCAGATTTGTCCATCATATATGATGCTGACTTCTGCAATTTAGACGATGCCGAAGAACGAGGAGAGGTTATGGCCGAATTATCACTATCGTCGTCGTAAGAACCTTTCACGAGTTTCTTATAGTTTCGGGCCGAGATAGCGCCTGACTTAAGTCGGGTAAAGTGATGAGATTCTTCATCACTTGATTCTGAGTTATCATTTCTTTCTATAATTTTCTTACCCTTGCCAATCATATTAGAAGTTACAATTCTCCATTCTTCTTGGGGAGTAGCTTTTGTTTTCTTAGCAGGGTTTCTGTCCGACTCGGTTAATCGGTTGAACACCGATACCTGTTCTTACTGCAGCAACAACTATCAACTACAGTAGATACTGCCGTCATAAGCTGCTGGCAATGATAAGAAGGTTCAGATTGAACTTGCTCTATACTTCTCTTCTTGGTTAAATACTTCCTGAGGTCGGTGACTTTAGACATGGAGTTGTAGGGCTCACTCATCCATTGAGAGGGTTTAGGGGCCCACTGGAGCTTCTTGGAACCATTTGAGTCAAGTCCTGATTCAACAGTGCAATGATCAACCCTGATTTTGTATTCATGTTGATTTACGCGGAGCTGAGATACGCGGAGTTGAGAAATAGCCTCGCATTTGGATACGCTAGCCTCGCGTTTTACGCTGGCTTGACGTCCTTGCAGAAGTTTATCTTCTGAAATCTTAGCCCCGCGTGGAAGAAAATTCTTGCACGCTAGCTTACTCTTGCGATTAACGTAAGTTATAACTTCGTGTTTAGCGCGATTTTTGCGATTAAAGCAAATTTGCCAATCATCTTCGCGATTTACGCGGAGTTGAGAAGTCTTGCGATTAATGCAAGTATTACTGGCTTCGCGTTTATCGCTAAGCTCTGTATTAGCCTCGCGTGGAGAATCACACGCTGGCTCTAGGGAAACTTTATCCTCGTGATTAACGCGGGTGATAAAGATCTTGCGTTTATCGCAAGTTATACTGGCTTCGCGTTTATCGCTAAGCTCAGTATTAGCCTCGCGTGGAGAATCACACGCTGGCTCTAGGGAAACTTTATCCTCGTGATTAACGCGGGTGATAAAGATCTTGCGTTTATCGCAAGTTATACTGGCTTCGCGTTTATCGCTAAACTCAGTAGTAGCCTCGCGTGGAGAATCACACGCTGGCTCTAAGAAAATTTTATCCTCGTGATTAACGCGAGTGTTAGAAATCTTGCGTTTATCGCAATATTGGCTGGTCTTGCGATAAACGCGAGCCAGTTTGCAAGGGACCATAGCCTCGCGTTTTGTGAAGTTAGCCTCGCGTTCAATGCGGGCTTTGAGGGCCTTTCGCCTAACTCTCCGATTTCTATTTCGGAGTTGGGTTCTGGTCAATCCAGTTCCCGAGCTTTCTTCGGCAGTAAAGAGGCCATCCTCTGCTAGGTTTTCCTACCCAAACGATGGCTCTATGGCCGCGGTCTCCATGGGTCCCCGTTTATCAGTGGATTCCCGTTTACCCGATCCTCGGGTATTGGAGCGCACGCGATGATAGTGTCGTGCTTCGGTCAGGTTACCCGACTTAGAGGAGAGATACTCCTCATACTTCTGCTGGTCGATCTCTACGACTAGCATGTTTACGTCGGATCCAATCCTCTCGATGTCAGATTGCACCATGATCTCTTCTTTAGTAAAAGAGATTTTTCCAACTGTGGTCGCCAGTTTGTTCGCAACAGGAATTCGTTGCTTTTCTTCCATTGAAATAACCTGATTTACAATGAAAGTGAACAAATAAAAGAAAGAACAGACGAGAGGATTTATATTTATCGCTCTCTTTTTACAATAAAAAGTGGGATCTATGTGGCGATGGGATCTATCGAAGTAGCTCTTTTGGACGATCTGATGTTGATGGTCTTCTTGCTCCTGATGAAGAAGATGCCGGCCGACTTTGGATGATCTTCTCCGGTCTTGATTCGTTCAAGGCTCTCACGCGTAACTCGAACTTTACAAAAACTTTCGAAAGATTTTCCAAGGCTTCCTCAAGAGGGCATTTATAGCCTTAGGGTAATATGAGAGTTTCTATCTAAATAGAATTTGTACTTATCAAGGATTCCAATCAAATATCTTAGTTTTGATTTAAATCTCTTGATTTAGAGTTCTGATGCGACTTAATTTGGGTATTTGGATAAGCCCAAATCTTAATCTCAACCAATTCAGGATTCTGGTTATCTGCTCAAGCGGAGCTAATCGCATCAAAACGCGGAGTTAAGAAACCAGAACGCGGAGCGATGGATTAGCTCCGCGTTTTGCTCAAACGCGAGGTTATAATAGCCAAACGCGGAGCTACAGAGTTAGCTCCACGTTCTGTTGTGGAAAACCCTATTTTACTTGGAATTTTTCACTGCCAACAATTATGTTTCAATCCCGTGTACTCGATGTTGTGATCTCGTTGTGTTGCGAGATCGGATTGGGAGTTGTGATCCCAACAAGTGATATCAGAGCCATAGTTATAGATTCCAAATCGAAGTCACAAGATGGCGCATCTGACATCGAGTCGGTAAGGAGATTGGCGGAGACATCAAGTAAAAATACAACAGGAAGAAGAAATAAGAAGTTATGGCTATCCCCTACATCGTCCTGGAGTAAAAATAGGTTACAAAAGATGAGAAAGGAGAAACTACGCAGAGTTTTAGTCTTTCTTTTTATATTCAACACCACTTGCTTCCTCTCACCAGTCAAGCGTCCAAATTCAATGGCGTGTTTTAATACAAGCTTCCTTCTTCCTTAATTCAAAGAAAAGTTCAGCCATTAATGGATTTTTCTAGAGCAGATTTCTTTGACTCACTCTATCAAGAGCTAGTTAGAAGGAGAGATAAGAACAGGTGGGTACACTTGTTAGTTTTTGGTTCGTATTTTTGGATAGGACGGGCTCTTGAATCCGCTCATTCTCATCCATAGATACACCCTCATACAATATGGGGAGAGGACAGTTTCCCCTCCTAGATATTTTTTTTTATAAACTAAGATTATTTTAATTTTTAAACAATTTTCGAGATTGCTCCTCGTAAATTCTCACTTTTATTAATCACCCCTCTTAATTTTTAAATTTTTAATTATAAAAATCGTATGAGATTAATGGTCAAATAATTATATGAAAATAATATTTTTATTTTATTTTAAATTCAAAAAATCTATGGAAAAAAAGTTTGAAGATGATATTTACATTATAATGTCATAATTTGCATATACTTTATATAATAAAATGTAATGTTATAAACTTATATATGAGCTATGCAACAAAAATTTGATATATTTTTTGAGTTGAGAGTTTCATCTCCCAGCAGTGACGCTTCACTCCTTACAATCCCATTGAATTGTCTGGACAGCTCAATCCCAAATAACTCTGCTCTTCTGAATTCAGATACTTGGATCCGTTCCGGTTGTCATCCCTAGCCAAAAAATAGTCATCTTTAGACCAAACTTGAGTTCAATCTTAAATTGAGTAGCCGCAAAGTTCTCAATCACCCCTTTTTCTTTTTTGATAAACTGTCATCCACTAGAACCATCCTAGCATTGACCCGGACAAAGCCCTAGCATTTTCCATGAAACTTCGCGTTGATTTCAGACAGTTGACTTGCCAAATAACCGTTGACTTAATCATGCAATCACATCCAACTAAACCCGATCCGACGGTTCATTATTGTGTTATTAGTTTATTGACTTTCGCTATCATCGTCTATATATATATATATATATATATACACACACGCGCATATATATATACGCATACATACATAATTGCTCTTCGAAAAGCAATTCTCATATATATATATATATATACACACACGCATACATACATAATTGCTCTTCGAAAAGCAATTCTCTTCTCTCTCTCTGTCTCTAATATGGAGTTTCAACCCAAGCCGGGTTTCGACGGGACTCAAGGAGCTGCCCCGAGCCGGGCGTACGCAGGGCCGCTGCCGGTCGCAGCCCCGTCGAAGTCTATGCAGCTAGTGAGCTTCATCCTGCGAGTGGTGGCCGTGGTGCTGACCTTCATTGCCGCAATAGTGATGGGCACTGCAAAGCAAAGCAAGAGTGTAGATTTTGGGAATGGATTCATTGGAGATTTTGAGGTCAAGTCTGGCAAATCATCTGCTTTGGTGTAAGTACTCTTCCTCCGTTCAGTTAGCATATTATTTTACGGTAGAATTAAACCAATACTACAAGTACTCTAGCATGTGTTGATTTTGGAGTATTTGGTCGCAACTGTAAGTGTGTAAAGCAGTTGCAATTTGCGTTTTCCGCTATTTGATTATGGCTGCAGCTGCAAAAGTTTGTGGTGAAAAAAAAAATGCATAAGGCACTTTTCCTCTTTCATTTACTGTTTAATAGGATAGAACTCTTGAAAATAAAAAAAATAATATTTAAAAATTTTTGCAGTTCTAATTACCACTTGCAACTTCTAAAACAAATACAGTAATACAAGTTAAGCAATTTTAATTACTGTAATTACAACATCACTTGCAAACAATCAAATAGTATCTTTAAGGAAGAAAAAAAGGGAGTTATGTAGAATTAACAACAATATTACGAAAGACTTTATAGGTGTTCAAATAGTAATATTGTTTTAAACTGCTTTTTTCTAACTATAAATGTCTAAGAACATAAACATGTGGACTTTGATGCTAAATTATTATAATCAGCAAATTATTATGCTGTAAATAATAGTGTCCAGTAATCAATCAATATACCAATCTAGTATAGAAATTAAACCACAATTAATATGAAAAAAAGGCAAGGAGAAGAAAACAGAAGAATTTGCGGTTCATCAATGTGCCTACATTCATTGGAACAGAATCTCTTTACCAGAAATCATATGCATTTGAAATCGTATTATACCGAGAGGGATTATGCCTCCTGCACCCCCCAACTCCTGTATTCTTCTTTGGAAGTCCAAAAAGCTTCAAGTTGCAGTTTTATTTTTATTATGCTTTGCAGGTACTTCATAGTGATCAATGTACTAGCATTCCTCTACTCGGCCATTGCCCTTGCAATCTCCATCCTGAACAGGTCAGGCGCCAGGAACCTGGACCTCCCCCTCGTCATCGCCGACCTGATCATGTCCGTTCTCCTCTTCTCCTGCAACAGCGCCGCCACTGCGCTGAGCGTGATCGCCGAGAAAGGGAACTCCAACCTGCTGTGGAACAAAGTCTGCAACGTCATGGACGCATTCTGTGCCCACATAACTGCCTCCATCGTGCTCTCCTTCTTCGCCTCCATGGCATGCTTGGTGCTCGTCCTGCTCGCTATCTTCAGCTTCCACAGAAGATCTCTGTAGGATGAGTCTGGATTCAATTTGGCTAGAGATAATAAAAGTTTGGTTTGGTTATGTTTCTTCTAGTTCTTGTGAGGACCGTCCAAAATGTAATTTCAGCTGCTTGCTAAATTTGTGGATATAAACAGTGGATATAAAGTCTCTGTGTCGTTAGTATATGTCTAAGTCCCTCACTAAGGAGTGGAGTATGGACACAAATAAAATAAACTAAAAATAACTACAAACACAAGTCAAAATAATAGTCCTACACTGTATAGGGTGCACAAGGTTTTGAAAATCCCAACTCATTGTGCACAGCGTCCCTCCTGTCCTGCAGTTGGGATCTGCACTTCTTCTTCTGGTGCAGGGCTGAGCATAAAATTGAAAAAATCGAACCGAATCGTAAAACCGAACGCAAAACCGAATCGAACCGATCGGTTTATTCGGTTTTCGGTTCGGTTTAAAAACTGAAATTATTTACGGGTTTCGGGTCGGATTTCGGTGGTTTTAGCTCCAACCGAAACCGACCGAAAAAACCGAACTTTTAGAATTATAGCTTATTTTTTTCTTTGATTTATTTTCAATGTGTTTTTCTTTTAAATTTTTAATGAAAAATATGTGATTGTTATTTTAATAAGTAGAAAAAGAAAAAATAGAAAGAAAATTATTATTTTTCCTATAAGAAACATGTGTATCACATAATTAGTTTCAAAGTCTAAAAACCGAAAACCGAACCGAACCGAAAATTCGGTTCGGTTTTCGGTTTTCACTTTTTTTCGGTCGGTTCGGTTTTGATTTTATAAGTTTGGTTTGATTTTCGGTTGGTTTTTTTTTCAAAAAATCAAACCGAACCGATCGATGCTTACCCATATTCTGCTGCTAATGTTACTTCAAGTTGCTCCATCGACACTCACTGTCATTCTACACCATCTCCATCGCCTCCGGTCGCCTTCGGAAAAAAAGGAGGAGGACTGTCTAAATAGCTCGACTTTCGAATAATACTATGCAGCGCAATATGATTTATTAACAATTCTAAATTAAATATTACCCACATTTTAAAATGCACAGACAACTTCAAGTCTTCAACTATGATTTGAAACATAGGAGGAAACCCTGAAGAGAATGATGAGTGAATAAGTAGAAATGAAAATACCTTGAGAAATTATCTCCATGTCACCGTAAATTTCCTCAAATTTTATCTTTCCAGCTTATCGACTCCCATTAGAGATGGAAATGGACAGGTTCGCGAGTCAATTTTTGTTCCGTCTTGTTTAAAATTTTGAATTGAAAAAATAAAAATTTTATTTTTTTAATTCAAAATTCTGAGTAAAACGTATCGAAAATTAGCGCATAGATACATTCATTACTATTTTTACCTCTCATGATATCGGAGTAGAGTGATGTGGGAATAGTGAAAGTGTGTCTATTTATTACTTGAGAACTTCCATTAAAAAATGGTATTTCTTATGGTTATTTATTTTATATTCATGTTTCCTAAAGTTACTTTATAATATATTGTTTATAATTTGTTTATTAGACTTCTTTATGTTTCAACCGTCTAACCTTCTCTTATTTAAAACCTTTCTATGTAAAAGGGAGGAAATTGTTGGAATTTTTTTATTTTCCATTTTTCTTCCTTTATTTATTTATTGTTATGTTTTTTAAAATTTCCTTCTTTATATTATTTTGCTTATTAGACTTCTTTATCAACCTTTTATCTTTCTCTTTTATTGGAATCTTTTCTAATGTAAGTGGGGAAATATGATTCAACCTTGTATTAGACTTTTATAACTCAACTTACAGTAGAAATAGACGAAATTTATTTATCACCATTAAATGTATTAGGTATGACTATAAATCTATTTACGATAAAATAAATAGACGAAAATAACCATAATAGATAGCTCATCGAAATAGACTCCTAACCTGTCCGGACTAGGCTCGAGCTTTACTCATTTAGGGCTTGTCTAAGCTTAGTGTCAACTCGTATTCAAGCTCTAATTGTATAGAAATACTTGCTCATCATCATTTAGCTATTGAAATTCTTTTCTTGATCGCCGGTCATATGTATAGGACTAACTGGGGCATTGGTCATGGCTTTAAAGACATTTATAGGCCAGGGTCATAAGGCCTCTATGAAATCTTAACAACGTCATGGCATTCTCAATTATCTCTTAATCTAGCTATGTTAGGCTCTATCACTATTGTTGTAGCTCATCTCCATGCTCCCTATCCATACTTAGCTATTGACTATGGTACACAACTTTCGCTGTTTACACATCACATGCGGATCGTCGGTGGGTTTCTCATAGTTGGTGCTGCTACACGTGCATCTTAGTGTCAACTCGTATTCAAGCTCTAATTGTATAGAAATGCTTGGTTTCTTAGTTTCTCTGTCGAGGTTGCAGAAGAGTTGGGGAAGCTCTAGCAAGCAGTTTTGTATTTGCTTGCTAAAAACTTGATGCTTAAAAAAACGGATAAATAATTTTAAAGGAATGAGAATAAACTTTTGAATAGGACGGGTTAAGAGGTGGCTTATAAACTATCCATTCTCATTCATCCCTAGTGATAATGATGGTGACTAGAGCAAGGGAAGGAGGGGGGCACAACGAGTAAAAGGAGGAAGTGGGGCACGACAATGAGGGGTCAGGGTTAAGGGCGAAGAAGGAAGAGAAGCGAGGAGGGAGAGGGTGTTAGGTTCGTAGAGAGGGGAGGAGGAGAGACTCACACTTAGGTGTGCCCTTAGAAGGAAGGTCCCCTTGGATGTTTTGGGTGTGTCGTTATAATTACATAAACAATTTGATTAGGTCTGGGCCATGTGGAGGAGACTCACACTTCAACCCTCTAAAACCCAATAAGTGTTACTCTCTCATTCTTTGGGGACCAACAAAAAAAAAAGGCCTTAAAGTCTAAACCCCTCAACGGCGCCTCCAAAACCCTCGGAGGATCAGCCGAAGGTACGAAAAAATCGAACCAAGATGGGATTTTTATTCGATTCCAAGCTATAAATCGTGCTGATTTTAGTTGGGTTTTCTTCGATTTAGGCTGATTTTTCCTAAATTTGAGGAAGGGGGGGATTGAACGAGATGTTGGTGTTGTTCGAGACCCCCGCGGGGTTCGCCCTCTTCAAGGTTTTAGATGAAGGAAAGCTCTCCAAAGTTGAGGTGATTGTTGTTACTCTTGTTCTTATTGCGATTTTTCTTCCTTTGCTTGGCTTTTCGTTTGATAAAGTTTTGATTTTTTTTTGCTCTGCAGGACTTGTGGAAGGAGTTCAACACAACTGAATCGGCTAGAAAGGTTATTTGATCTATTTGTTCTTTGGTTTTTGTGTCGATATGGTTTTTGAGTAGTCGATTCATGTTGCCCGCGTTGGTGTATTACCCAGCTCAAATATTTCCACAATGTATGCGAGACAAGAGTTGGTGTAGTTTATGATGATATCTATAAATTCATAAAATAATCATAGCTAGTTTTTTTTTGGTTAGATATTCATAGCTAATTATAAACTATTTTAATTTTTATTATGCTACTGGATGCTTTAGCATAATGTCACGCCCCACAACGATATAGGTAAACGAGCATGTACAGGTGTCGGCAATATATTTGGTTTTTAATATGCTAAAGCTTCTGCTCGGATAATAAGAGTAAAAATCGTTTATAATTAAACACGAATTCCTATCCCAAAAAAGCTAGTTACTATTACTTAATGGCTTCATGGTAATCATTATAAACTACTATAGTTTTTGTCTCACATTTGATGTAGGACTTTTGAGGTAGGGGCATACAATAAATATGTTGCCGGTACCTGTTATATGTACTCGTGTACCGTACATCGGAAGCGGGGTATGACAGTTGAGTTTGGTTTATTTCTGTTGGGTGAGGAATCAATTTGAAAAGAGAATTGAGATTCTTTTTTTTTTGGCCTCTTTCATAATGTTTATTGATTGGATGATTTGTAAGGAAATAGGCCATGAGAAGGCATCTTGAAAAAAAATTTAGTATCTTGATTATGAAAATGTTGAGAGGAAATGAAGATGCCAAGGCCTGTGTTCGATGCCTGCAACAGTGCTTTGGCACAACCTCGTTTATGTGTGTATCACCACTATCTTGTCTTGTTCTTTAACTGGACTGAGATGAGAAAGACGATGGATTCACAAACACTGGGACAGAACTCGGAATTTAGAATGGGAGGGGCCTATAATAAGAGTTTCGATTTATATTAATAAAAGCATACTACAATTTGTCACAAAATTAAATCCACTTTCCATTAATAAAAATATACCAGAATCTATCCAAAAAATATAAAAATAAATATAGAGACAGAGTAGTGATTTTTTGAACATTTTAATGTGGTATTTGAAATTAGTTTCTATTTAATTGTAGTATATACAGTACAATTTGTTCAAAAATTAAGAACAAACATAATAATAAAATAATATTTTTTTGAACATTTTAATATAGTTCTCTATAAAAAAGAGAGTTTTAGGATGCTGGAAATCTGGTAACTCTTATATGAGATGCAATATATCTACAATCTATGCTATAATGCTTTTTGATATTTTTAGTTTCTATCAATATATATGCCATTATATGTATGCGAGGGGCCAGAGGGGTAGGGGTGTTACGTCACGGGGAGGAGGGCTATGGCCCCCCATTGTCCGCACTTAGTTCTGCTCCTGCATTAACAAATTATGTTGTCACACATGCTAGTGTATGTAGAATCTATTAGGAAACTGGCCACCGAAGAATTATATTACCCTATTGGAAGCCATTGATTTACCATAAGTGGTAAGTTAATACCTTACTCACCAGATATCTAAGAAGTAAGAAAGCATCTTGAGAAAAGTTATTTCCTTGATTTTGTTGTTACCATGTCTGTTAAATGGCAATAGAAGAAAATTTATGTGGTCAAACATACTTGTTTATGTAGTATCAATAAGGTGATGCTAATATTCTTTAGGGATATTTGGAAGCACATAAGAAATATTACTCAACAATAGGTGCTTTGTAGCACAATGAGTCGACCAGAGTTCAAAAGATGAAGTTGAATGAATTATACATGAAAGTCCTGTCCTGGCTGTAATGTAGACCATGTAGAATAATCATGTAATGCAGGGAAAGATCTAAGTAACAAAAGCCTAATCGGAAGGCATTTCAGCAGAAATATTTAGTGTATATTTGGATATGATTAGTGGAACATTCTTCATTCCTTTTTTTTTTTTTTTTTTTCCTGTGTGTTGTATTTCTTACTCTGTGCTTTATATGCTTTTGGTTTTCATCTCCACCAGGTGGTGCAGCTGAAAGCTTTCAGTAAATTTGAGAACACATCGGAGGCTTTATCTGCAGCAACTTTGTTGATTGATAGTAAGCCAAGCAAGGGTCTTCGCAAGTTTTTGCGCACTCACTGTGAAGGCGAAACGTTAGCTGTGGCTGATTCCAAACTTGGAAATGCGATAAAAGAAAAGCTGGTAAGCCCTTAATTTATATGGCTATACCTATTTTGATCAAAATTTTCAATTGCTAATGTTGCTGCTATATCACTGCAGCAAATAGAGTGTCTCCACAACAATGCTGTCATGGAGTTAATGAGAGGAGTGAGAAACCAGCTGACAGAACTCATATCGGGGCTCGCTGTGCAAGACTTGGCTCCAATGAGCTTGGGCTTATCTCACAGCTTATCCAGATACAAACTAAAATTCAGCCCTGACAAGGTAAATCCTCTACTTATTAATATTACGTCTTAAACATTGCTTAAATTTGGCAACAGAACTGGTATAAATCATTCTGGCAACTGTTGTCTGGATTTCTTACATGTTAATTGTTTTTTTTCCTTGTAGTACATTAATTTAGAATTCATAGATGTGTTGACGGAGGTATATTGATCTCGAATAAATAAATGAGTCAGATATAGGGATAGAAAGATGTGGAGTTAAATTGAAAGCCTTATTTTTTATAATAACCGTCATTTAGGATTGATATGATAACCTCTTATCTAGTTGTTTCTTAGATATTTATGAAAGACTGAGAAAGGTGGATGTGCATATTTCTTGAGTGTGCATGTCTGCAATGAGGAAGGAGGGAGCAATAAGTTTAAAACCTTCAATATGAATTGTCATTTAAGATATCGGTTTGAGGATGTCAATTGGTTCTTGCTATTAAAACATTCGAAGGATAGAAATCATATGATTCTGATAAGATTATTACCTTTTATGGTTCCTCATAACCTATATGTTAATAATTTATAATATGAATTGAGGGAGACTGTCTCAATCCAAGAGCATAAGGTACTTGTTTGATGGACTATTTATGGTTTTAGTATATTAGGAGGTAGATTGGGCTTAGCAATATGAGTCTACTAATTACTATGTTCATACATAACTACAGGACAGTTTTTGTTTTGGTGCAAATGGGAAAGACAGCTTGATCTTAGATGCATAGCAGATTTTTTTTTTTTCTGACTTCAGATTGGCATCCTTATTATTCACATATTATCGCCATTTCTGTCTATCTTTGCGCTTCATGAGGTAATCTAGAGAGACAGGCAACGGGGACTAGTGTTTATCATGAAATATTATATGTGAATATCGTTGATTGTTCTATTACAATATGCTGATGCAAGTAACTATATATTCTAATTTTAATACGAATAATAGTAGAACTCTATATGGACCAGGTTTAATCATCATATTTACCATAAATTATTTTATTGTGTTTAAAATTATTTATCATTTGATAAAATGAAAGACATCTGTATGTGAATAACAAGTTTGGAGTATTTGTTTTGAGGGAGGAAACACAAGGAGTAAATGGGGGAAAAAACTAAAAATAACAAATTTTAAACTTTTACAATTCCAAGGTAGAAATAAGAATCTGAAAAAAAATAAAATAGATGTGCGTTTATTGCACCGCTAAAGTAAGATGTTATGTTTTTTCCCCCTTCTTGGATCTAGCTAGATCAATTAAATTGTTGTTCCGGCTTTCAACTTTGATTGAGAAGCACGAGAATAGGTGATGAAATGCACAACTTAATGAACTACTAGTCACATGCTTTTTGGACTCCATAGACTGTTGTTCGAGTCATAGAGACTTGGGGTCATAAATTTTGGTATACAGGTAGAGATAGAAATCGTAATGGAGTCGGTGTGATTATAGATAAACAATTACTTGGGAATGTAGTGGAGGTTAAGAGGAAGGGTGATAGAATTTTATTAGTTAAACTTATTTTAGATAGAGAAATTCTTAATATCATTAGTGCATATGCATCACAAGTAGGACTTAATGAATTTAGTAAACATCAATTTCGGGAGGATTTAGATGAGATAGTATAAAAAATGCCCGCTAAAAAAACTATTTATTAGTGGTGACCTCAATGGACATGTAGGAACTAGCCGTAATGGGGTTGATAGCATACATGGAGGATTTGGTTTTGGAGAAAAAATGAAGTAGGTAATTCAATTCTAGATTTTGCTTTGTTTTATGATTTGATTTTAGTGAATACTTGGTTTAAAAAGAGAGTTTCTCACTTGATTATTTTTAAAAGTGAATTGAGTGCGAGCCAAATAGATTTTTTTTTTTTAACTAGGAGGGTAGATAAAGGTAATTATATCGATTGTAAGATAGTGTCAGATAAGAGCGTAGTTACCTAATATAGACTTTTGTTTTAGATATTCGATTTAGAAAGAGACTTATAAAAATTAATCATAAGTTAGATTCTAAAATTAAGTGGTGGCGATTAGATGATAATTAAAAAGTTTTTGTAGGTAGATTAGTACAAGGAGTAGATTGAAGAGACCATGATGATCTTGATATAATATGGAACAAAATGGCTAGTTTTATTAAGAGAATAGGTAAAGATATATTTGATGAGTTGAGAGGCGATACATCATGATGGAATGAAGAAGTAAAAATTGTTATTAAGATCAAGTGGGAGTTTTATAGAGATTTAAAGAAGAATAATGATAGAACAAGTTTTGAGAGATACAAGTTAGCTAAGGAGGCTAAGAAAGCTCTTCGGGATGTAAAAACTAAATTATATAAACAAGTGTATGAAAAGTTGGACAATAAAGAGGCAGAAAATGATATATATATATATAATTGCTTGAATAAGATAGAGAAAATCTAGAGACTTATGTATTGTAAAGTGTATTAAAGATGAGGATCAGAAGGTTCTAATTCGAGACGAAGAGATTAAAGAATTAATAGATTATATAATGATAGTTTTACTCAAGATTTGAGAGATCTTACTGTTTAGTGTGAGGATATGAATCGTACCTTCATGTGCAGAATTAAAGAATCTGAAGTAAAAAAAACTTTGATGAGGATGAAATCAAGAAAACCTGTTGGTCCAGATGAGATTTTTATAGAGGTATGGAGATATTTAGGAGGGATTGGTATGAGATGGCTGGCAGATCTTTTTAACAAGATTTGACAAATTAAGAAAAGGCCAAATGAATAGATGAA
Organism: Dracaena cambodiana; assembly: GCA_036321105.1. Taxonomy (NCBI): domain Eukaryota; kingdom Viridiplantae; phylum Streptophyta; class Magnoliopsida; order Asparagales; family Asparagaceae; genus Dracaena; species Dracaena cambodiana. The sequence goes on from JAYEPQ010000020.1 coordinate 29,582,402, forward strand.
GAGTACCATAATATTTCTGTATAAAAATAAGGGTGATATTCATAATTGTTCTAACTATTGTGGAAAAAAACTCATGTGTCACACTATGAAGTTTTGGAAAAGAGTAATTGAAAATAAATTGAGGCAGACTGTTAAAATATCGGAGAACCAGTTTGGATTCATGCCGGGGTGATCGACAACAGAAACTATTCATTTACTTTGCCAACTTATAAAGCGATTCCGAGAGAGAAATAAAGATTTGCCTATGGTATTTATTGACCTAGAGAAAGTCTATGATAAGATATCACGAGATGTACTTTGGTGGACATTGATGACGAAAAGAGTCCCCATAAAATATATTGATATAATTAAGGATATGCATGATAGAGTAGTGACCAATATCAGAACATGTAGTGGTCTAATAAGTGATTTTTTTTATCATAATTGAATTGCATTAAGGATCTGCATTGAGCCCGTTCTTATTTGCTATAGTGATGGATGAGTTTACTAGAGCTATTCAGGACAAGATAACTTAGTGTATGCTATTTACTGATGATATTGTCTCAGTTAATGAGACAAGAGCAGGGGCGAATGTCAAGTTAGAATTATGGAGGCACATTAGAATCTAGAGATTTTAAATTGAGTAGATTTAAAACAGAATATATGGAGTGTAAATTTAGTAAACAACGGACTCTAGACTATAATACTGTAACACTGGATGGGCAAAAAATACAAATGAGGAGTCAATTTAGGTATTTGAGTTTTATTATTCAGAATGATGGAGAAATCAATAATGATGTCAACTATATAATACAAATTGGCTAGTTGAAATGGAGGAGTGCAATTATCGTAACATTCTGTTAAGCCTAAAGGAAAAATTTTATAGGACTGCTATTAGGATTTAGGCCAGCTTTATTATATGGCACGGAATGTTGAGTTATAAAGAAACGTTATTCACAAAAGATAAGTGTTACAGATATGCGTATGTTTCGCTGGATATGTGACAATACTAGGAGAGATAAAGTGAGAAATGAAAATATTCGTGCCGAGGTAGGTGTAGTTTCTATCGATGAGAAGATGCGAGAAAATCGTTTACGATGGTTTGGTCATGTGCAACGTAGACCTACAAATGCACCAGTTCGATGAGGAGAGTTTATCAATGTAGGACAAGTTAAAAGAGTAAAGGAAAAATCGAAAAAAATATGGATAGAGGTGATACGAAAAGATATGAATTTTAGAGGTTTAAATGAGGAGATATTACTTGATAGGAATGAATGGAGAAGGATTATCAATGTGATCGATCCGGCATGATACTTTTTTGGTTCATGTAGCCTACCCCAAGTACTTGGGATAAAGGGCTTAGTTGTTGTTGTTGTTTATAGACTGTTGTTCGAGGCTTTAAAATAGCATGCTATGTAAATACCTTTGTATTGCACTATTTGCAGCGTTCTTGGCTTGTCATATTATGAAATTAAAGTGCAGCACTCATTTTTTAATAGAGATTAAGATTAAGAACGTCTAAAGACACAGAACAGACTCAATGAGTTTCTTCCTTTGGATGATTTGGTCTAGATATAGTTCACATGTTACCAAAAAGATTAAAAAATTTCACTTCTTTTTCTCCTGCTTCTGATACAAAGATGGAAATGCATTGAGCATCCTATTTCCCCATACATATAATTCTCTGAGTTATGTTATATTTCTTTTTCATATTAATTTCAGTTCATCGCATCTGTTTCTTCTGTTATCTTGAGTACCGAAATGATCTCTTGAAAACTTTAATTCTTTCGGGAAGACACAGTAACATTGTAACACCAATGTCACGTTATTATACTCAAAATCTTTGCTTCATTTTCTCTGTGCCTTTTCACATTAATATCTAACATGTTATTAGATAAACATAGAAGAGCGAAAATTGCTTCTCTGTCTTTCATGTTTTTATAAGCCACATAAAATTTTAAATATAATAAGTTTTCGAGATTATGTGCTATAAATATCATTTTCTTCTGCTATGTAGGTGGATACAATGATTATTCAGGCGATTGGCTTGTTGGATGATCTTGACAAAGAGCTCAATACTTATGCTATGAGAGTCCGCGAATGGTATGGCTGGCATTTTCCCGAGCTTGCTAAAATAGTCCAAGACAACATCCAGTATGCAAAGACAGTGAAGTTAATGGGAAATCGTGTAAATGCAGTAGGTCTTGATTTCTCTGAGGTAGGGAAGCATCCAAATGAATTGTTATTAGCAGTGAAATATCAAGTTGTTAACTATCGGTAATGCTTTTATAGGTATTGTCAGAGGAGGTTGAGGCAGAGTTGAAAGCGTCGGCTGTAATATCAATGGGAACTGAAGTCAGTGACCTCGACTTGGCCAATATTAGGGAACTTTGCGACCAAGTATTGGCCCTTTCGGAATACAGAGCTCAGCTGTATGACTACCTCAGGAGCAGAATGAACACTATTGCACCTAATTTAACTGCCCTTGTTGGGGAGCTTGTTGGAGCTCGGCTTATTTCTCATGGCGGTAGTTTGTTGAATCTGGCAAAGCAACCTGGCAGTACGGTTCAGATTCTTGGTGCAGAGAAGGTATGCTCACTTTCTAATTTGATATGGTATTAGATTTCCTTGTTTGAGTTCGAACCAATAGTTTGCTATCATCGTTACTTGTTGATATCCAAGTATCAGAGCTTTCCATATAGTTGTTGTTGCACATTAGAGATAGATTTCTGTTCTCGACCATTTTGGTCGCCTAGTCTAGTGCTTAAACATCTCCAGTCACAATTTCTTTAAAAAACTATGTTCTAGCATCTACAAAATTTGTTAGTTCGTTGCAAGAGGTATCGGTTACCATACTACATTCCATGGTTGTGCTGGCATTTTCTATGACTGTTTGGTGATACTTGTTCCTTCATAATCATGCAGGCACTCTTTAGAGCATTAAAGACGAAGCATGCTACACCAAAGTATGGACTCATCTTCCATGCGTCCCTAGTTGGTCAGGCTGCCCCAAAGTTTAAGGGGAAGATATCTCGTTCTCTCGCTGCAAAGACTGCACTTGCTATTCGATACGATGCTCTTAGTGAAAGTCAAGACAGCTCAATGGGATTGGAGAACCGGGCGAAGGTAATACAAAATTTTTACTGGAGATCACGTTGTTATACTTGTTTTTTTTTATCAAATCCTTCGCATTTCTTTCTATACTTGTTGGTTATACTTGTTTTTGTAATTGCTCTCTCAAGACTCATCTTTGTTGTGTTTTTTTTGGTGATTGTCCATAAAACCTTTGGATAGCTTGAAGCACGTCTACGAGTTCTTGAAGGCCGAGAACTGAGTCGGTCTGCTGGATCAGTGAAAGGCAAGCCAAAGATTGAATTCTACGACAAAGACAGGAAGAAGGGCACAGCGGCTTTGATTACTCCTGCTAAGGTATGGATTCAAAGCTAACCAGGACTGAGAGGTGTAATTCCCCCCATTGTTTCAAATATCGGCCTGGACAAACGATATATCCCAATTTATCGTTTTAGAGAGTCTAACGATATGATGCGAAAGCCTGATATTGGCTCATATCCCCGATATATCGTCTTATATTCCAGTATCCGATATGAAAGCCTCCTATCCAATATGAATCCAATATCTGTTATTTAGAACCTTGATTCCGCCACTTGTTCGCTAATTATTTATACTTTTTTCAACGTAATTAACCAGGATTGTGAGGTGTAGTTCCCACCATCGTTTTAAATATCGGCCTCGATGAATGATATATCGCCCGATATATCATTTTGGAGAGTCTACCGATATGATATGAAACCCCGATATTGGCTATATCCCTGATATATCATCAGATATTTCAGTATCCGATATGAAAACCACCCATCCGATATGAACCCGATATTTAGAAGCTTCATATTCATACTTTTTTCAACGTGCAGACCTATAATCCGACATCTGATCTAGTACTGGATAAGTCAGCTGGTGAGTTGGATGGAGCTCTTTCTCGCAAGAGGAAGCATGAAGAAGTGCCTGGTGAAGAGGAGGCTGCTGCCCAAGACGTTGATGAAGAAAAGAGGAAGAAGAAGAAGAAGAAGAAGGCCAAGGACGATAGCTCCAACATAGAAAACGATACCCAGGTTGCCGCAGAAGTAGAAGAACCAGAGAAGAAGAAGAAAAAGAAGAACAAAGAAATGCAAACAACCGAAATGGAGAGCCAGAACGAGGTTGTGCCTGAAGTAGAAGAAAAGAAGAAGAAGAAGAAGAAGCAGAAGCTTACTGAAGCGGACGAGGACGCCCCTGAGCAAGACGAGAAGCATAGCAAGAAGAAGAAGAAGAAGGACAAGAAGGGCGATTAAAGCTTTTTTTGGCGGGTGAGCGAACGATTTGGAAAAACTTCGACAAATTGTTCTGCAAAGATAGCTAGGAGTAGAAATCGCGGTATCTATACCTGTTGAGGAAAAGAATATGTAAACAGAAATTTTGGCTTATGACAGTTAGTCTGTTCTTGAGAGTCTATTCAAAAGTAAGTGCATTTATCTTTCGAGTTGTTTGATTTCTTCATGCTAAGAATTGGATGTGTATTATCTTGATGATAAGATCATGAGGCATAAGTTAATCATCAGAGGCAGCTTTTCAATGTATTTTTCTTTGATTTTATGCTTAATATCAATTGGATCAACTATGCCTGCTTCTTATCTTTGTTATAAGTTGTTTCCTTGATACCAAAGTGATGTAAGTCATCTTTATCTTGAACTCAATGAGATATTGTTGGGGGTTTTGTCAAACTGTTGTATTGTTTCTAGTTCAAAACAAAAATATTGGCAGCCAAGAAACAATATAAATATAGGGTATTTGTAGATTTGTCCCTTAAATCTTTATAAATTATAATTTAGTCTCCCACATTTTCATATTTAGGAATTAGTCCTCAAATCCTCTAAGTTACTACAATTTAGTCCCTCTAACTTTCATTAGTTCAGTTTATTTTTTGACCTTATTTTTCCATTTTATCCCTCCTTAATTCATTTTTCTCTCTTCCTCTTCTCTTCTCCTTCCCTCTTCCTCTTCTCTTCTCATTTTCTTCATCCTTCCTCCTTTCTTCTCCTTCTCTCTTCCTCCTCTCTTCTCCTTCTCTCTTCCACCTCTCTTCTCTTTTTCTTCATTGGGTTCATTGGTTTCCCCCTTCTTCTTCTCTTCTCTCTTTATTCTTCCCCTTTTTCTCCATAGGGGTATTTAAGTCATTTCATTATTTAGAAAAAGTAAAAATTAAATTCTGCCGTTTATTTAGACGGAAAAACTAACAGAGGGACTAAATTGTAGTAACTTAATGGATTTGGGGACTAAATCCTAAATATAAGATTTGGGAGACTAAATCATAATTTATAAAGATATAAGGGACAAATCTATAAATACCTCTATAAATATTGAGTCCTTAAGCATATAAATACTTTTTATGCCTGTACCGTTAGAAGAAATTTACTTTATGTGTGTTATTTTACTAAATAAAATAATATACTGATTGAATTTCATCCTAGTCATTATTTGTGAAGGACTGGAGTATGGGAGTGACGATATATACTTTACCGGTATCAATGGCATCCCCTCCATCAAAACCGGTTGCATATGTCCATGACTGCACTATAGTTATCGGTTAGCTCCAACATCTTAGCCACCCATTATACCGTACTGTCACTTTTCTTGTCTACTCTTTCAATTTACCAGTTCTCACAAATAAATTTTCTCACTTATGTACTTCATGTTTTTCAAACCCTTTTCATTCTACTAGTCTCACTGTTGAATCTCTTTTAGAATTGATTTATACAGATGTTTGGGGCCTTCTCTAGCAGCTAGCTTATAGACTTGTTAACCAAGACACTGTCTTGTAATAACACACTGAAAAACTTGTGGATCCAAGCAATAAACAGAATTTTCTAGATCATGAAACCTATCATTAAGAGCATAAAAAATTCATTGTAGTATATGACCACGTATATTAGGAATCGATTCAGAGATTCAGAGCAAATCTAGTAACGAAGCAATAAATGCATAATAAGTCCTGTCAATTAATCACAGCATATCATATGGATCCAAATACTAAATGTAGCAATAAATCATGTCAAAGTTTAGTTTTATATTCAAGGTAAATTAAATAGCAAATCAAATGGATTCTCTAAATCACAACAATTAATTTTGTACTAAAAATTAGGGATCTCATTTACTCATGTAATTATGCTTGTTATTTTAGTATCATACATTCATTTGTATACATTCTGTTCAAATACACAGAAAGAAAGTTGAATTTTAAGTCTTACAAGAGATTTCAACTTTAATTTTCTATGAGACTCGATTTGAATAATATTATAAAAAAATATGTGCACGTGAGTTTGGCCGTTCAAAGTTAATAAATAAACAAGAGTTTTGGATCTGGTTCCATTGCAACAAGTCCACACTTTGACCAGCTTCTAACATCATCCATCTCTCTTGTCATTGTTTATTAAATTGTTAATCAATTTCTCACCTCCATGATTTCTTCAATCACAACTAAAAGTTGTTAATCTTTGTATTAAGTCATAGTTTAGCCTACTAAGTCATAGGCTTGTTATCTCACCTTTGACTCTTGGTGAAGATGGCAATTATGTTAATAATAAGATAGATGATGCTTCATTCTCATTTGAAAGTAAAGATCTAAGTATGTTTGAATTTTTAACTAGGGATGAAAATTAGCAGATCTAAGTACGAGCTTTTTTGGCCTGCAAGAATAAAAGAAAATTTAAATTTAAAAAAAATCCAAATATTCCAATTTAACACCTTGCATTAATAATAATTATTTCAACCAAATATCTGTATCATATAATCAATTTGGATTAGCTTTTGAAAACTACATTCCTTATATATATAACATATTTTTGCACAAATCTTAGATAGGTTCAAGTGATTATTTTATGGGATATATGTTTGATGGAAATCAATTCTCTCTTTCCCTGTTCATACTATATTTATTTAGGTGGCTGATTAGTTTATGAAAAGTGTAATGGTAAGTGAAAATGGAAAGCAGAGATAGAATATATATACGATATTTTTTAGATAGGGGTTTATACATATTTGTCTCTTATATCTTTAAAAATTAGAATTTAGTCTCCTAAATACTTTAAATTACTACAATTTAGTCCCTCAATCATATTTTTTATCCGAATTTTCCGTTATACCACCGAGTTATTTTACTTTAATCCTCTCTTCCCTCTTCCTCCTCCTTTTCTCTTCTTATTGGGTTTTCCTCTCCATTCTTCTACTCTCTATCTCTCTTCCCTCTTCTTATTGGGTTCCCCTCAGTTACTTCACTTTAGAAATTAATTGAGAGGGAAGAGAGAAAAGAGAAGAATGAAGAGAGAAATCCAATATAAATAGGAAGAGAGGAGAAATAACTAAAATAAAGTAACTCAGGGTTATAACGGGAAATTCGAAAAAAATATGATTGGAAGACTAAATTATAATAACTTAAAAAATTTGGAGAATTAAATTATAAATATGAAGATTTGAAAAACTAAATTCTAATTTTTAAAGATTTAAAGAACAAAATTGTCATCTGTCGTGGTAACAAAAGCTGTGAGGGGACATATTCTATGTTCTTTGTAAAAAGATGTCTCTCCTTTTTTAAATAATATTTTTAGGCGGTAAAGTAGTAACCATATTTTACTTTTCAAAGGCCATTTTTTAATGGAACAATTTATTATAAATTATAAACAATTTTTCATGAACACTTCTAATAAAAAAAACAATCATAACGGAAATTTGGTGGGCCCCATCTAGAAATGAGAATAGAATGATCTAAGAGTCAATCTTTTGTCCGTCTTATTAAAAATTTTAAATTACAAAATTAAAAATTTTATTTTCAATTTAAAATTTTGAATAGCGTAGGCAAAAAAATTTGACCCCCCCGGACCCACCTATTCTCCTCCTTAGCATCACTAGTCCGCTTTTCATTTTTTCACGTTCCATGAATCAATCAGCCCCTAACCTATTTCTATGTAAATACTACATTCTTAAAATCTCATAAAACAAAATTTACTTATTATATTTTTATCAATTCATATAAAAAAAAACTAATTTTATACATAATTTAGTTGTCAAAAAATAATTACAATGAAAAATAAATAAATTTGACATGATAATTTGTTTGATGACAGAAAGGAAACTTTTTTTAATAGACTTGTGGAACTTGCGATAATTGATAATTCTGGTGCCTGGTATGATTAGATGTAATTCTATAGAGTCTATTCTAGGATAAAGAAAAGATCTCGCTAAAGATAGCCAAATCTAATAGATGAAACTCGAATCGAGAATTTCTCTCTATTGGAAGAGAACTCTAATTATAACATAGACCTACGGTAGGTCTTTATGTCGATTCTTTTTTCGTTATTTCCATTCCAAAGATTGTCTTCTCTGGAAATATTATGTTGAGTCACTCCGACGAGTAGAATCAGTAGCTCACCTCACATTTTAGGAACAAAATAAGAAATCACACATAGACGGATCTGAGCATTCTCCTGTTCTACGGAGCCCTCTGTTAAGCATTGCCACTAGTATTTCTTAACATTCGGTGAATATTCAGTTTAGATAATATTGCAAAAAATATATAATTAGATCTAATTCCATATCCTACACTAAGAGCATCCAAAGAGCAGTAGGATCCCTCCAGGCTCCAGCCCAACTCTCAGTCCCAGTCCCAATTGCTGTTTGACCACCCTCCACACTCTCCTCAAACAGCACCCGCACCCGCTTTCGTACCCGCACTCATTCCCACGGGTCCCAACACCAACATGTAGGTGAAAAATCCGGGTGCAAAATATTCCTCACCTCCATCGACCTCAGTTAAATTCCCTTCTCCCCCAATTTCCTCCCTCTCTCTCTCTCGCTCCACAGTCAAAACTCTCAAGCGAGAGAGAGAGAGAGAGAGAGAGTGCAACGACAAAACCCTAACCCTAACGGAACCTAGGGCGGAGATGCGGACGGCGGCGGGGGAGGAGGAGGCCTGATCGGGAGATCTCGATGGGCTGCGTCCTCGGAAAAGGAGGCGGTGGGGGTGGCGAAGCCGACGCCGCCGGGTCCCTTCCACGCGACGCTCGGAGCGGTCACCACGTGGCGTCCAGCCGTAGATCCCAGTCGTCGGTGTCGAAGGTCGAGACCGGGGCGGATGCGGCGGACGAGGTGCCGGTCGTGGTAGTGGGTGAGGCGGCGGTGTTTATGACGGCGGCGGAGAAGGCGAGGAGGAGGAGGTCGGGGGGGTTCATGGGGTATGTTCCAGGGCAAGTGAGGGAGCAGGTGGCGGCGGGGTGGCCAGCGTGGCTGTTGGCGGTCGCCGGGGAGGCGATCAAGGGGTGGGCGCCGCGGCGAGCGGATACTTTCGAGAAGATCGATAAGGTAAGGAATGTGGAATCCTTTTTGTTTTCCCTCTCTATGGTAATTTCTTGATCTTGGGTTTGTTGTGATTCTTGATTTAGATGGAATCACTGCCTGTAGATTGACAATTGAGTGAGCTGAAGAGTACACATTGTTTTATCAAACATTATTTTTTGTCAATTTTGTCTATTTAAGTTGGAAGTACTTGATCACCGAGCTCATCAAGCTGGCATCTTACTGAAAGGAAAAAATTAATATAATTTCAGAAACTAGGGTTAATTACGGAAACTATCTCCGTTCATTTGCTGGCATCTTACTGAAAGGAAAAATTTAATATAATTTCAGAAACTAGGGTTAATTATGGAAACTATCTCCGTTCATTTGCCGTGTTTGCGGAGAGACTCTTGATTGGGGGTACAAGTATAATAAAATTTGCTATTTTTTTTTACACTTATACCCTCGATTAGACAGTATCTTTGCGAAAAAAAAAATTGGGTATTAGTGATACACTCCCATCAGTAAAAATTAAAATTTGTGCTAGAAAATTTGAAATAGAGCTCGGTTGTGGTGTGGAAAAAGGTAGTTTAATAGTGTTAAAGATAAGAGGGTTCTAGAAGCTAATTAGGGGGAAGCAAAGAATTTTCTGCATTGGTTTTCAATGTTGCAACTAATATTATTTGTGGGTTTTCCCCCTAAAGGTTAAATGGGCACTAGGGTTTTCATGTTTATGGATAGATTGTGAACCTTATGGAACACTTAGTGTTCATCCTCAAATAGTTTGACTGTACTAAACCGTTCGTTCGGTAGCATGCTGTAAATAGTATTTCTTAATTTGGAGAAGAGCAGTAGCTAAAATTGTAATTGAGGGAGTTATAATGGTGATTAAGGAAGGATATAAGTTTGAAGTTTGAACATTTTTTTTTTCGTCAATCATTTACCTGACCGGTTTTCGTCATTTCCATTTTTTTCAGAGAATAAAATGCATGTGATAGTAGTAGTGGTGGGCGGCTTGGCTATTGTAATGCAAGCCTAGAAGCACTCTTTTCCTTTTGAGTTGCTTCACTATTTATGTAAAATAGCCAAACAAAGCTGTCCATTCCAAGTCATAAGGTTTTGCCCAAAGACCAATTAAGACAGAAATTGATACAACTCATGGAGTCAAAGGGCTTCTTTGTCAAAACATCTAAAATTAAAGTATCGTGGTCAATTTGACAATCCACGGCAGTCCTAATTAGCTTAGATGCACATGTAAATGGTGGTAGTTCCTTGTCATGTCTGACTTTTGAGTTGAGACATCGTGTTTTTTTTTTTTTTTGGCCTTGTCAAGATGGTATTTAGATGTTGGCAAAACATGGAGATTACTTAAATTGTGAAATTATAAAATTCTCTTATGGGTAACGTATTGGAAATTTTGAAACTATAAGTTCTGGGTAATTAAACAAACTAACGTGTTAATGAATTTCCTGGAGTATCTTTCCTTTGTGTAGGCAAACCTGGTGCTAGGGTATTGTTGCTAAAAGCTTATATTTCTGCTGTCTAGATTGGGCAAGGGACTTACAGTAATGTTTACAAGGCGAGGGACACATTAAGCGGAAAAATTGTGGCATTGAAGAAGGTGCGGTTTGATAATTTGGAGCCAGAAAGTGTGAAATTTATGGCACGAGAAATTCTAATACTGCGCCAATTGGATCATCCCAATGTAGTGAAATTGGAGGGATTAGTCACATCAAGAATGTCCTGCAGCTTATACTTGGTGTTTGAGTACATGGAACATGATCTTGCTGGCCTTGCAGCTAGCCCAGGAATCAAGTTCACTGAGCCTCAAGTAAGATTTAAAGCTATCACTTTTGTTACCTTTTGGGAAAATGCAATTTATATTAATATCTCAAACTACTCTGGAACAGGTCAAGTGTTATATGCACCAGTTGATATCGGGTCTTGAGCACTGTCATAACAGGGGTGTGCTGCACCGTGACATCAAGGGATCAAATCTTTTACTTGATAATAAGGGAATACTTAAGATTGCGGATTTTGGGTTGGCTTCATTCTTTGATCCGAACCACAAGCAACCAATGACTAGTCGGGTAGTCACACTATGGTACCGCCCCCCTGAGCTTCTATTAGGGGCCACTGATTATGGTGTTGGGGTGGACCTCTGGAGTGCTGGGTGTATTCTAGCAGAACTTTTGGCTGGAAAACCAATTATGCCTGGCCGGACTGAGGTGAGTGCAATATCTTATTTTTCGCTATGTCATAGACAGCTGTATTCCTACCATTAAATGTCTGCTTAATACTTGCGTTCAAATAAATTGTTCTTTTTTTATTGTGGGGATCATGTGCTAAAGAATAGGGGTTGGTAGAGCTATGGAGGGAAGTTCCTGGTTCAAGTGCATACTTTGTTTTTCCATTCCGAAAGGAAAAAGAAAATCTTGACTGTGTTTTGCCAAACTGTCACTTGGCTCAAATGGGTGGGAAGCTTGAGGATTATGATTCTCAATGATGTTATTACAGCTCGTTATGTAGTTCTTGTGGAACCCTTGATTACTTATTTTCACAATATAACCCATAGATAACTATATTAGGTATAACTGCTTTGTGTCTCATGGATAATGTAAGAAAGATAAGATTGGATTTTGGACAGCCTATCACAAGCTTGTATGAGAAATTTCCAGAGCTACCACCAAGTTAAAGTGGATCAAACTCTATGTCCCCCTTGCAGAGTGAATGGGTGAATTTTACATGAAAAGAAAGGAAAACCATAGGCTAGCTTTGTGATAAATATAATATGGTATCGTGGCTATAATTAGGTTGTTTTAGGAGACATTGGTCCATAGACATGAGTTAGCGTTGGTAATATGAGACATCATTTTGAACTGCAGCTGACCTTCAGGAAACAAAGTACTGACACATAGAAGTTCACAGAATTGTGATGCTTTATCCGGTATAAAGTTGAACTTGTGAGGGCTGTTATGATACTGATGGAATCATACTTTTTAACAAGTCGATGTCATAAGGAGGCTGAATGACATCTGATATATTTTTCTTGTGGTCTACTCAAAATGCCTTAGGTTGTTGGGCATGTGTGAGTAACAATCCTCTTAAAAAAATTAACATGGAGTAGCTATCATAAAAGGCAAACTGATATAGGAAGTTTAAAGGAGAGAATGATGGACTAATTTGACACTGTAAAGCTCCCTGATTCATCTGTGCAGGGCCATGATGACTTAAGGGTGGTTTAAGGAGGGTAAAGGCCCCTTGTAGTTGCAAGGAGATGCCACATATAAATGACTGTAAGTCTGGTAGAGAATGCAAAATGGGGTTAAATCTGGCTACCCAATCATCAGCAGCTAAATTATTCAAGCTAAAATTTGTGCTGTGAGTCAAACTCAAGCTTGTTTTCAATTCCAAACAAAAGATAGAGAACTCAAATCATTTTGAGCTTGACTTGTTTGAGCTTGTCTCCATTGGAGAGAGATGCATCTACGAGACTGTGAACCTCGCTTGTTCTTTTGAGAAGAATCTTAAATATAATCTCAGATTATGGTAGAAAAAAAGATAACTGATATCTGAGTTCCAGATTATGGCAGGAAAAAAAAAAGATAACTGATATCTGAATTCATTCTCTAATCTGATAAAGAAAAGCTTCATTATAGTTGAGCAAGATGTGAGTTGTTGCCTTATTAAGTGAGTTGCTCTTTGCATCCCTTTTCTTATGTTTAACTGATGAGGTTTCAAATGGTTTAGACACCTGAAATATGCTTTATGGGCAAAAGTCAGATAGCTGATTTTTGGTAGGGCTCCCCACCAGGAAGTTGTACTTTTACTTTTCATGGTTGCTGATAACTCATTCCTGCCCTTGTCAGGATCTTAGCACCTTTGCGTAGAGGGTTTTGAGTCAACTGCTTGCAAAATATTTTGTTATTCCCTTTGTAATTGCATTATGCATATTTAATTTGTTTGATTTGAGAAATTAATTTTGAATTATTGACATGGTTAGTTTTCTCTGCTCCTTTCTCTTGATTTATTGACGAAATCCTTTTGACTTCTCACTTGTTTGAGAGCTTCACTCTTTTTGCTTGAATATTATTTAGATTTCAATCACCTTTAGCATATATGAATCAGTCTACTGGGTTTGCCTGACTACATTTTACACTTCAGCTGGTCTTAAGTGGCTCAAACTTGTGCCCATCATATACATTACCCATCATATACATCTAGTTTGGGCTTATTTCTTACTGTTTGCTAAAAAATCATTAGCAGAATTCATAATTCTTCAGATGATTTCAATTCAAAAGCTAACCCTTTTAGGTGTTATGGAAATGTGACTTTAAAATTATTAACAAAGATGGTTTCAGCCCTATTTATTGGCTTTGACCTGAAGCCACTAGAATCTGACTACTGAATTGTCCTTAGCCTTAGCTCCGCCAAATGGTGGAGTTTACGTCTGAGCATACTCATGGTTAATGTTCACACTTCATACTCTCTGGCCAGTTTGGTAAGCCGTGTTTTGACCCCACTGTGATGCATATACTTCATTTTGATCCCACTGTGCTGCATAAACTTCTTGTGGACATCAATCAAATCCACCATTAAGAGGGCTCATACTATTTGAATTTCCCCCCATATGCATCTCTGAACTTATTTATTGCTGTTTGATTCTTGAAAATCGCCTCTAATAGATCAAATAATGATAAACGAACATGTTAGATGATGAATCATGATTCGACCACCTTTACTTATCCCAGTTACATGTGCCTTAGCGATATGCCATATCACTTCTAGCGTTTAGGATGCTGCTCATGTATTGACGATGAAGCAACATGCTTAGGAGACTATCTTGTGCATTTATAGCTTTTGGCTATTATTTATTTATTAGTATCAATATAGGAATGCAGAGTACTTATACCATTACTATTTGGATTTCGTTTCCTTTTATGCATAATTGAATTTATTTATTACTGCTTGATTTCATCAAATAATGGTAAAGAACATGTTGGAGGATTAATCATGATTCATCCAACTTACTTAACTTGATTACACGTGCCTTAGAGATTTACCATATCAATTTTTGCTGTTAGGATGTTGCTCATGTGTTGACGATGAAGCCACATAATTAGGAGACTATCTTGAGCATTTATAGCTTTTGGTTGTTGTTTTGTTAGTATCAATGTAGGTAGCAGAGCACTTGCATTTTATTACCACTACAGAGTAGCTGTAACGGTGTTCTTGTCTATTAGGTTGAACAGCTGCACAAGATCTTTAAGCTATGTGGTTCCCCTTCTGAGGAGTATTGGAAGAAGTCAAAATTGCCTCATGCAACAATTTTTAAGCCTCAACAGCCATACAAGCGTTGCATAGCGGAGACCTTTAAAGATTTTCCACCATCATCTTTGCCATTAATTGAAACTCTCCTTGCAATTGACCCAGCTGAACGTCAAACTGCCACTGCAGCACTAGGGAGTGAAGTAAGTTGTTTTTTTGAGACTATTGTGAGCTTCTTATGTCTTTTTCGTGGACCAGTCTTATGTTCTTTTTAATGCAGTGAAGACTTGATTTTCAGTTCTAGCATATGTATGTTCTTTCATCAAAGTTCAATAGTGCTAAATATATTCAACTGCGACAGCAATTACTACCTTACAAAAGGTTTTACATATGGGGCTATACATATCAAGAATATTGTATATAATGTTGAGGTCTCTCATACGATATAGGCTCTATAATATCCGGTATCAATATTGCTTCTATTGCTTATACACTCTCAATAATTCTGTTATTGCCCTTATGATACGTCAGATATTGCCAATTTATGATATCATAAACCATTGATACTGTAAAGCATCGGCCAATACCAATACTGATTCTGAGACTAAAACCTTGCCAATGATATGTACATTAGATTTATGTAATTACATTCAGCACAACCATAAACCATTGGCCGATTCTGATTCCGATATCACTGGTACTAATTCCGAGATTTAAAACCTTGCTTACTATATGTTCCTTTGATTTATGTAATTACGTTCAGCAGAAAATGTTGTTTTCATCTATATATGCCTCAAATGAAATTGCAACCAAGGTAACATCCAAACTTTATGATGTTTGTTAGACTTTTAGGCACTCATGCAAACCATTCTTACTTTCTTCTCACATTCAACAACGTAAATAATTCACCCCGTATAGTATTTTGATTATGATAATACCATAGTTCATGTGAAAGAAAATGTGGGTACGTGATGATGAATAACAAACTAGATCAATTGTGTTGCCATGTATTATTTTAGACATATAGTTCTTTGGAATGTAGAGCTCTTTGTTACAATTATTCAGTTCAGAATGCAAATGATACCTCCATGACGAATTACTTTGCTTTTGTAGTTTTTTACAACTCCACCTCATGCATGTGAGCCTTCAAGTCTTCCTCAATATCCTCCGAGCAAGGAGATGGATGCTAAACTAAGGGATGAAGAGGCTAGAAGGTCTGTGTCATAATTTTGCGCTGATATTTTCATATATATGTTATTGGTAAACTCTTACGTTGGAACTAATTCTCTTGACTTTTTTCATGTCAATGTTTTGGCCTTTTCTTTGTATAGCTCCTTTTGAAACTGATAATAAGTTGCCTATGTTTTCAATTGAAACTTGAAACAATAGTATGAGCGTTAAACTAGCATATAACTTCAACTGAAAACTTAAAACCTTGGATGAAGGATTGCTGCTACATGGCTTGTAACAATCCGAGTCAGAGGAATTGAGAAATTTTTTTATTTTACATATCTTTGGTTAACTGGAAGTTTTACACTTTTTTATCCATTTCCTTGGATGTCTGAACCAATGTTTAAAATAGCGACAACGGTAACGTAACGTTTTTGTCTTCGTTAGGTTATGTCGCATATAGCGTAATGCATAACATAGGTTATACAATTTTCTATTTATTTAATAAAAATAAATATAAAATTATATAAAATAATTTTTATAAATTGAAAAATAAATTTAAAATATCTAAAAAAAATATAAAATTATTTTGTAATACATAATCTATTCAAATGTTATATTAAGTTTTATAATTTTCACATATCTTCATAAATTATATTAAGTCTGCAACCGTAATTCTAGTCATCATTTAAATAAGAAAGCAAGATTCTAATTTTTTATTTCAATTCCAGTTATTTTCATTATTGTAATTTATATTTTGTAATGTTCAATTTATCTTATTTATAATCGTTGATTTCAGTTAAATTAAAAATTCAATAGAATCAATAAGTAAATTTCAGCAACCGGACGAGAAATACAAGTAAATAAGGAACAAACTTAAATTAATAAGTGAGCAATTTCAAAAGCAATCAAACAAGCGAATAACTAATTAAGTAAGAAAATTACAACAATTCGTTAATAATCAAAATAATAATTAACAACAATATATAAATTACTAAAAAAATAAGTGTAAATAAAGTAACATAACGTAATTTAACGTAACGTTATGTAATATAACGTAAAATAAAATAAAACGTACGGTTATGGTGCACTGAGTTATTTCCAGTTGTTACGTAGCGTTGGGCTTCCGTTAGGTTACGTAACGCAATATAACAGATTTCATAATGCGTTATTTTCAATATTGGTCTGAACCTTTCTTTTATTATTATTATTTTTTTTTTTTGACTTCTTTGTTTCTATGAATTTGTTTATCATGGGCCATGATATTTGTAGCATCCAGGAAGACTCAGTTTATTATACTTCCTTCATCCTTCTATCCAGAGGTATAAAACATGTCAGGTTCTGGTTAGATCTATGTAAGATCGAAATCCAATAAGAATGTGTACTTCCGATCCTTAATTTGAATCCAATGCAAAACCGAAAAAGAAAAATTGTATTGGGATCAAGTTTGTTTTTTGTTTAAACTATTTTCATAAAATAATTGTTTCAGATTTGGATCCAATATTTTAGATCTGTGCCCAACATAAATCTGTTTCGGTATAAAATTTTATATCTAAATCCAATTTTGTGCCTAAAATCCAAAGTTGGGTTATGTATTCAGCTTTCCTTCTCTCAATTCCAAGGTCTTTGTGGGAACATTGAATTTTTTTTCTAAGTGATGTCATTTGCGTAAATTGGATATTTCAGCTTATTAAGCATGTTGTGTACGTGAAGTGACCTTGACTTGCCAAGACTCATTTCATTCATAATTCATATGGTGGCTTACGTAAAACAACATTTGTTACTGTAGATTGAGAGCTGCCGGCAGAGCCAATGGTGATGGAACAAAGAAGACACGCACACGGGATCGAGCTCCTAGGGCAGTTCCTGCTCCCGAAGCTAATGCAGAACTCCAAGCAAACCTTGATGTAAGTTAAATTCCACTCTGCCTTCAACCATTCCTCCTTTGTTAGATTATTTTTTCCTTTTAAGCAAACCAATTTGCTCTGCAACTGAATCGAGCAACCAACGCTAGAGAGTTTTCCCATCTGGCCAGAGCTTTTGTTAATCAACATCTCACCGGCTATTTTTCGGTAAGGTTCACATATGCACTCCATGTCTGTAACAGAACATGATAGGACAGGGAGTTAACCTAGTAAAATCTATAATCATCAAGAGTTGGGTAGTTGGGCAACTGCCCAAATATTTTTCTGAAGGGTTTCTAATATTTAAACTGACAAAACTGACAAACATATGAAGAAATGAGTTCACATAAGAACTACGATGTATAAAGGTGCAAATTACATTTTTCTAGAGCAGTTTTACCAGATATGTGGTATGCGTTGGTTCGTCGTACTACACGGTTCACTACTTTGAGTGTTACACGGAGGTCATGGTACTCTTGAGACCATTTTAAATATAATTTCCCTAAGTATTTCTGTATTCATCATATATATACATGTGGAGGATAAAATGCTAAATACTAAAGCTAAATGTATCATACGGTTCACTACTTTGAGTGTTACACGGAGGTCATGGTACTCTTGAGATCATTTTAAATATAATTTCCCTAAGTATTTCTGTATTCATCATATATATACATGTGGAGGATAAAATGCTAAATACTAAAGCTAAATGTATCATACGAACAATTATCAATTTTTTCTTTTCTTTTGTTTTTCTGGTCACCGGTAGTGAATTGTTTGGCAAATATATCACAGATCGGTACATATGAACTGGATCACAGTAAATATGAACTGGATCACAGTAATAGAGGGGGTTGAGGGAATTAGGTAATACTGGTAAGGATGAGAGTGGGCGGTCCAAGGGCTAATTCTTAGCCCGTTCTATTCAAGAATTTGAACTAAAAAAGAAAGTTTTATTTTGTTAATTTAAAATTTTGAATACGGCAACCCGTTGACCCACTCATTCTCCTTTCTAAACACTGGTATAGAGACCATGTTATGAACATATAATGAGCCCACACGCACGTATGAACCTGGTATATACTACAGCTGAGCTTTAGAACTTCCCATTTTCTATTCCTATTAAAAATCTTCCATACATCCATATGATCATACAATCTTTCAAACATCACGAAACAGATTCATGTGCAAATTCATACTAGTTTTTGTTTTCTGGTCCTCTGCTACTGTGCTACATATGATTTATTATTTTTGGTTATTTCTGTATTTACCAAATAATTGTGCAAGATCCAGTACTCTATATGCAAACAACTAGGCATAACAGTGCAATAACACTGTAACTTAACCGACATGAACTTGATTTGCAAGTGTTGTAGGTGAAAGAATCCAATCCAGAATTCTATACAAGTTCTCCTCAAAGCGAGAAATTGAAAATAAGCAGACACTTCAAAATAATAATTCCTTTGCAATTTCTATGTAGCTTTCTCTACTTATGAGATACACAGACACTTCAAAATCAACGGAACAAGCTGTTCCTGAAAGTGTGAGGTCTTTAAACTGATGCATTGCACACACGACCTCTAAATGAAACCTGCAGAGTTCATGTAACTTACCGGACATGAACTTTATTTGCAAACCAAGCTCTGTATTTACCAAATTCTTACAGGCCAGGATTCTTACGATAGAACTGTCCATACCCTTCCATAGCCTCAACCTTGGGAACCTAACTATTTTCATTTTTTTTGTCTTTCTGGTAATTAACAGAGAAGGCGTCTCATTACACATGCTAATGCCAAGAGCAAGAGCGAAAAATTCCCTCCCCCTCACCAAGACGGTGCTCTCGGTTACCCCCTGGGTTCATCACAGCACATGGACCCCGCGTACGATCCACCTGATCCTTCTTCATTCAGCACGGTGTTCCCCTATCAGAAAGGACAGGGTGTGGCCACTTGGTCTGGTCCGTTGCTAGACCCCTCAGCCGTTGGCAATCCGAAGCGAAAGAAGCCTCAAAACACAGGGCTTGTCCGCTCAAAAGATAAGAGCAGTTCCAGCATAAGATAGAAACGAATCGCCATTAAGTAGCTTTGAACACACCCATATTGATATCCGGAGGCAAACACATTTTTATGCGGATGGAGAGGTGAAAGACAGACTTTTCAATTTTATTTTTTTTCCCATTGTAGTTTTCTTTTCCTTCTCGCTATGATAAAGTTGTATGATAAAGTTGTAGACTGCAGAGGGGTACTTCGCCATGTATATTTTATTCGATTTTTTTTTTTTTTTTTTTCATTTTTAGTTTTCTCATTTTGTTGAGAGACTGAATGTTGTTTAGGGTATCAAACTAATAAATTGTAATAGAATCATTTGATCCATTTATATGTTCTTAGAAACTTGCTGAGACAATTCGGGGCCTTTTCATGTACTTGTGCCTTGAAAGCTATGTACTAATTTTGTCATCTTGAAGAACTTATGCTTTCAAGAGCTGCTTGTTTCGTTGATCGATCAACAAGTGTCTATATCTTATAAGTAAAGAAAGTTACATAGAGATTGTGAAGGAAATTATTATTTTTACGGTGCATGTGTTTCAATCTTCAATGTATCTTCCAAGTTTTCATTATAAGTGTTTCAGAATCTTATAAAAAAAATTATAACTTGATAAAAAGTTTATTAATATTTCAGTGAGCGTCGTAGGAGCAGTGCTAAAGTGCATATATCATTTAAATCTGAAGCATCTTGACAAAAACAGCGATCATCTGAAGCACCTTGACAAAAACAGTGATCATCTGAAGCATCTTGACAAAAACACTGATCGAGAAATAAGTTAAAACAAAGTCTATATTTGCTAAAACAAAAAATTTTAATTTTGTCATCCTCATTGGACTGCTTGAGCATTCAACGGAAGTATTATTAACCTTTCGGATCGGTTAAATTCTCGACTTTACAGTTCAATGAATCCCTCCGCAATAGATTGGTTAAAAAGAGTAGAATAATAGAATTCAAATAAAAGATAATTTATCTTGGTAATTTACATTCCACAGTACATGAATTAATAATAGTAATGAGTCATTCACACCCCTTTTCCTCGACCAAAATTGTCTCCTTGACATCAACTGAACCGTTACTACTTGTTTCCCCTACCAAAAAAAAATGGCCATCATGGTGTATTAGTTAGTTATAGAAGGAAACTAGATTAATATAGCAAGTCCCCCCAATAGATTTAAAAGAAAATATGTCTTGCTTATCTAAGTTTGATAGGAAATGGAAACACATTTTCAAGCCACAACAAACACTAAGTTCTCAACTTTTCACGTTAACTATTCAATGTTAGGATCTAAAATTTCATCTAAATTGACATTTATTGTATTAATCTCATCGTCCAAAGGTAAGGGGAAAAAAAAAAAAAAACTTCTTTAAAGAACACTTACCCTCATCTTCTTCCTCCGTCTTCTCATCTTCCACCATTGCAACAACCTCCTCTTCCTCCACAATCTCCTCGTCCTTCCTCGACGAGAAGTATCTGTCAGGAGAATCCATTTCGCTTGTTACAGTCTCTGAGACATTAGAGAACTGTTCCTTTCGGAGGTTGCCGGAGCTAACCATATTTCCGGCGGCCACTTGGGATTGTTTCGATGGCTTGCAGCCCATTATCGGGTCACGGATAGAGACGTAATCGTGCTGCAGTTTGTCTCGGAGGATATATAGAATGGAGAGGTTAGGGTTTTATAGAAAGAGCAAGAGGTTGCAGATGACCAAAAATGGAGAATGGTTAGTTATAAATGACTTACAAATTTAGATTGATTTGATTTGAGTTAAATTTGTTGGGTGGTGCAGTTTTCTGTTGTTGATCTGTTTAGAGGTTGGCATAATGGGAGATGTACGGAATGTTCAGATCATAAGTTTTCAAATTCTAACTGTATTTGCATGGATAATAGTTAGTTTTATTATAAGTTTTCACCGATGGTGAGGATATCTTCGGACCTTTCTGTTTTTTTTGGCATTTTGTTTTGTTTTGTTTTTACATTGTAGACGTTGAAAACTGAACCACTCAGCCCAAGAAAAAAAGGGCATGGGATAAAATTATACCCTATGCGTGTCCAAACGGGCACGTGACACAAATCAGCGATCTCACTAATAAGCGCACGCCCAAGCGGACGCACGGAACAGACCCCATGCCCATCACTAGGCGCACGGGACCAACAAACACCCTAGCGTGTGGAGCCAGTGCGCACCCCACAGGAGCACGCAAGGCAGCATTCACTCGAGTGGGGCGCGGGGTAGCCTCACGCGTCCCAATGGGGTGTGCGCACACTCAGTTGGGCATGCGGAGGCCAGTCCCGCACATGCCCACCTATGTGTGCGATGCTAGCTAGGCATTGTTAGCAAAAATAGCGAAATAATAGTAATGCAACAACCAGTGGAATCAAATAGTTAACCGAAGAGAAAAATAGAAGAGACAGAGAACACGCAAATTTAACATGGTTCGGCAATATGCCTACGTCCACGGGGACCCGATCGAAAAACTTCCACTATATCAAAAGAGAATTACAACTTACTAGTTCTCAACCACAAGAAAATTGACAAAGAAATCACACAAGATTTTGAGATCAAATTCTAAACTCTTGTTGCAGTTATTTTCTTCTCCCTTTCCTTTGCTTTGACAGCCACAAAGAGAAAAGCACACAGCCGCCCCTTCTTCCCTTTTCTTGCTTCCGCCGAACACAAAAGAAACCCTCTTTATTGCCTCTGCCGCCACACCCTGCAAAGCTAGAGCTGCAACTTTTGACTTTTGTTTCCCTTGCCTTCGGCCAACACAAAGCAGCAGGAGCAGCCGCACCTTTTTCTTCATCTTTTGTTTCAGCCGCCCCCTAAAACAAAAGAAACCCGACCACACTAAAACCCTAGCCCCACACCCCATATATATATATATTATATCATAACGGGTTTGGGCCAGTTTTAGACTCGTTTCGGTGTACCGAAACTCGCTGCGGCAATAGAGCTCCATTAGCAATAATCTCCCACTTGGAGACCTATTGCTAAAATAATCTCTATACATGATAATTCTAGTGTCCAAAACTTTTACCTCGATCGTTTAAAGTCCCGATTTCAGCATTCAAGACAAATGCACCAAAGTTGAGCAATATCTGAATTTTTTCCCATCAACCAGTTTTATCAACATATCTGCAGGATTCTTACTGTTCTCAATCTTCTCCAACTTCAATTGACCATCCTCCAATAAGGATCTAATGAAGTGATATCTCAAATGAATATGTTTAGTTTATGAATGATACGCTGAGTTCTTAGCAAGATAAATTGCACTTTAACTGTCACTGAATAACCTGCAATCCACTCTATCAAAACCCAACTCACTCATTAATTGTTGCAACCAAATAAACTCCTTACTTGCATTTGCAGCTGTAACATACTCAGCTTCTATCGAAAATAAAACAGCAATTGATTGTAATCTTGAAACCCAGCTTACCGCTGTCCCTCCTACAGTAAAGACATAACATGTGGTGCTCTTACCATTGTCTCTATCACCCGCATGGTTCGAATCCACAAAACCTTGTACATCAATGCTATCACCCACAAAACATAAACAATACTTTGAAGTACCTTTCAAATACCTGAAAATCCACTTCACTGCTTGCCAATATTCCTTTCCAGGGTTCTTCATGAATCTACTCACTACTCCCACTACATGTGCAATATCTGGTCTTGTACTCGCCATTGCATACATGAGACTCCCAACGGCTGATGAATAAGACACATTCTCCATGTATCTCGTCTCCTCATCTGTCTTAGCAACTTGCTCTTTTGACAGTTTGAACTGACCACCAAGAGCTGTAGTTACCGGTTTTGTATTCTCCATATTGAATCTCTCCAACACCTTCTTGATGTACCCCTCCTGAGATAATCACAATTTCTTACTTTTCTTATCTCGGATAATTTGTATTCCAAGAAATTGTTTAGCCTCACACATGTCCTTCATAGAGAATCTCCCTGCCAACTTCCTTTTCAGATCATTGATTTTCTTCATGCATGTACCTGCCACAAGCATATCATCTACATACAAAGTAAGTATAATAAAGTTACCATCCTTAAACTTTTGTAAATATACACAATGATCTGAATTGCATCTGGCAAAATCCGAATCCAATATAAACTTGTCAAACTTCAAGTACTGTTGTCTCAGCGCTTGTTTCAACCCATACAAACTCCTTGTCAGTCGACATATCCAATTCTCCTTTCGTTTAACTTCATATCCCTCCGGCTGTTCCATGTATATTTCCTCCTCCAAATCACCAGAAGAAAAGCAGTCTTCACATCGAGTTGCTCTAAATACAATCATTTTACGGCCGCAATACTTAGTATTGTTCTGATAGAAGTCATTTTGACAATAGGTGCAAATATTTCATTGAAATCAATACCTTTTATCTTACCGTATCCGTTCACCACAAGTCTAGTTTTGAACCTTTATGTCCCTCCTGCCTCATGTTTTACCTTGTATACCCACTTGTTATGCAATACTTTCATCTTTTCCGGTCGCTTTACCAATTTTCATGTATAATTCTCATCCAAAAAGACATCTCATCACGCATGGCTTGCTCCCACTTAAGACGAAATTTATCCTGCGTAGCCTCTTAGTAACTCTCTGGTTCACCTTCATCAATATACAAAATATGATATAAAGGAAGACAAAGTTTTTGGGTTGGCTTCCTTATCCTTGTGCTCCTCCTCAAATTTGGAATACTTTCTAATGAAGTACTGGAACCATCTACCTCAGTCAATGACTCTCTCTCCTGTTCGGTCTCATCTGAAACTTGTGTATTCTCAGGTGTAGTCATTTCTTCTCCTTCAGATGTAGGTATTTCTTCCTTTCTTTTATCCATGAGATCCATCCCATCCTGTGGCTCATCCAGCTCCAAGTACTCTTTCTCCACTGTTTTCTCACTCTTACTTTCCATTCGGTTTTTATACATACAGCCCTCATTAAATACTACATCTCTGCTACGAATTACCTTGTTATGCTCATAATTTCATAAGCGATAACCATATTCGTCGCCTCCATATCAAATGAATGCACACTTCTGAGATTTAGAATCAAATTTCTTTCTCATCTCATGATCCACATGTGCATATGCTATACAACCGAATATTTTTAAGAATGAATAATTCACAGTCTTACCAGACCACATCTCCTCTGGAATTCCTCCATCTAAAGCACTAGCTGGACTCCTGTTGATCAGATAGACTACCGTATCTACAGCAGCTCCCCAAAGTTTCAAAGGCAAATCTGCTTGTGTCTCATACTCCGAACTCGCTCCAAAATGGTTCTATTTATCCTCTCAGCTACGTCATTTTGCTGCGGTGTCCTCAGTACAGTCTTCACTCTCTTGATTTCGTGGGTAAAGCAATAGTCATCGAACATCTGTATATACCAACTCCAATCTCTCGGTTTT
This sequence comes from Dracaena cambodiana, assembly GCA_036321105.1. NCBI lineage: Eukaryota > Viridiplantae > Streptophyta > Magnoliopsida > Asparagales > Asparagaceae > Dracaena > Dracaena cambodiana. The sequence continues at coordinate 29,607,564 of JAYEPQ010000020.1, forward strand.
CTTCTCCTTACCATCCTTCATAAAACTAACTATTTTCTGCTTTCTAAACACACAGTTCTCACAGAAATCAAAATTAGCATTTTTCATATCTGTTAACATACCTCTGGATTGCAATACCCTTATGCCGCTCTCGCTCAAGTGACCGAAGCTCTGACGCTATAAGGTAGCCTTCTCATTTTTCACGGTGGCCAAAGAAACAACGTGATCCACCGAGCTTGAGAGTAAATATAGAATTCCCACTCTCTCACCCTTGACCACTACCATTGCTCCTTTGCTGATCTTCCATTGTTTCCTCTCAAATGAGATTTGATAACCTTCGCCATCTAGCTTGCTAACATATATCAAATTCTTCTTCAAATATGGTATGTGTCTGACCTCTTGTAAAAGCAACTTTCCACCATTGTGCAACTTCAACTGAATTGTCTCCTTACCGACAATCTTGCATTCCTTTCCATTACTAACAGTCACATGCCCAAAATCACCTTAGACATAATTCTCAAACCATTCTCTGCGAGCAGTGCAATAGAACGAAACCTCTGAATCCACAAACCACAGATCTATCTTTGATTCTGTATGAGCAGACAAGTACAAGTCATCATACTCTTTACTTGGATTCACCACATTCACTCCTTCTTTATCTTTGTTTGGACAATCCTTCTTCATATGACTCTCTGTCTTACATTTCCAACACACTAACTTTTTCTTGAATTTTCCCTTAGATTTGATCTCCCTCTTTACTTCGACTGCTTAAATTTCTACATCTTTCCTTCCTTCTGTCATTATCAACAGACAGAGCAGTACTTGTAGAAACTGTGCACTCATCTATGCTCTTTTTCATCAATTCATCATTCATAATTGTACTCACAACATCATCAAATTTAAGAGCAGTATTGAAAGAATTACTGATGGCCATAACAACATTACTTCAACTATCCGGTAACGAACACATAAATATCAAAACTTTAATGTTATCAGCAAATACAAAATCTAAGGTTTCAAGTTGTGCCCATAATGTTTTAAATTCGTTCAAATGACTAACAACTGAACTATCAGAAGGCATTCTCAAGTTGAATAACTTTTTCATTAGAAACAGTCTATTTGAAGCAGACCGCTTCTCATAAAATTTAGCCAACGATGACATCAAATCTAAAGTGGTCTTCTCCTTGGAGACGTTGAACACAACCTGCTTTGTCAGGCACAATCGAATCTGCGCCAAAGCCCTCCTGTCCAACAATTCCCACTCTTCATCTGTCATCTTTTCTGGCTTTTCTCCAAACAGTGGTTGATGTAAATTCTTTTGATATAAATAATTTTTCATCTGCAATTTTCATCATTAAAAATCTGTCCCATCAAAATTTTCAATCTTTCCCTTCCTATCTTCCGCCATAACTCCCACTCAAAATCAACACCGATCTGAGTAAAATCTGATCCGAACCAGGGCTCTGATACTAATTGTTAGTAAAAATAGCAGAATAATACTAATGCAAAAACCAGCGGAATCAAATAGTTAACCGAAGAGAAAAATAGCAGAGACAGAGAACACGCATATTTAACGTGGTTCGGCAATATGCCTACGTCCATGGGGACCCGATCGAAAAACTTCCATTATATCAAAAAAGGATTACAACTTACTAGTTCTCAACCACAAGAGAATTGACAAAGAAATCACACAAGAATTTGAGGTCAAATTCTAATATCTTGTTGCAGTGATTTTCTTCTCCCTTTCCTTTACTTTGACCGCCACAAAGAGAAAAGCACACAGCCGCCCCTTCTTCCCTTTTCTTGCTTCCGCCGAACACAAAAGAAACCCTCTTTATTGCCTATGCCGCCACACCCTGCAAAGCTAGAGCCGCAACTTTTGAGTTTTGTTTCCCTTGCCTTCGGCCAACACAAAGCAGCAGGAGCAGCCGCACCTTTTTCTTCACTTTTTGTTTCAGCCGCCCCCTAAAACAAAAGAAACCCGGCCACACCAAAACCCTAGCCCCACACCCCACATATATATATTATATCATAACGGGTTTGGGCCGATTTTCGACCTGTTTAGGTGTACCGAAACCCGCTGCAGTAATAGGGCTCATTAGCAACAGGCATCGCGTGCGCCCCGGTGGGTGCGTCGCGTCGAGCCGAGCCCGCACATGCCGACGTTAGCTAAAATTTTGGGAGAATCGTTGCAACTTCTTACTTTCTCGTAATGTCGGGTTTGATCCCCAATATGGAGAGAATATATGAGAAAATAAAGGAGCAGTTGCACTCTCTAATGTTATAGATAGTCTTCTCCAAATAACAGAGAAAGGGATCCAGAAGAGAAATCCAACATAAGAGTCCAACAACAGAGTCCAAAAGAAAGAATCTTCAAGCATCTCTTTTATTTCTCCCTAAAAATATAATTATCTTTGTGGAAAGAGAGATATTGAGTTTGGATCAAGAAAAACCAACAAGCATTCAGATTGTCTGCGGAAGATAAATCCATTTTTCCTCATTGTCCAAGAGAGCCCATCACAACAGCAAAAAAAAGAAGTTATCTCTTTCTTTCTTTCCCTGTAATTCGAAATTAAGAGTTTTTTTTCGTACTTTTATTTTTTATTTACTGTAATCGATTTCTAATAGCAATGGAAAAGAACACTCTGATTTCGGATGTACATACGTCCTCTCCTAGTGAGGGACGTTAGCATGTACTAGTTTTATGTAAGCCATGTTACATTAAAACCTAATTAATAGAACATCGGGTGTGCTTACCGATTATGTTATTAAGAAATGATTCATAATTTAATTTTGATCGAAGTTAGATCTATGTGCTGATTTGGCACTACAATTAGATGTCCGTTATTATTTTATCCATTTATTTTTTCTATTTCAATGACAAAATTATTGACATGAGTTTTCATTGTCCCTCATGCAAAAGGTAAATGAAAACAACAAGTGCATTGTGTTTATCTACGGCCAGTGCTGATTGCTAATAAACTAGGGAAAGCTTCTCCTGCTTCCTATATTTAGTTTCAATATCACAAGCTCTATTTTCTGTGTACCCTTCACTTAGGATGCTGAGATATTGTTATGCTAAAAAAAAAATTGAGATACTGGAAGAAACCAATGTGCATTAAATATAGAAGGACAAGGGAATTTAAATTAGTTTTCTAACACTTCCCTGAGAGTTCATAATTTTGACTTTTTCTTTCTATTTGAGAGGCAATTTGGTTATTTGATATGAAATATAAATTATGAATTAATATCGAAACGTTAATATCGTGATATTTTCGGAAGATGTTAAATGTATAAATCAATATTTTGTCACGAACAGATTTTTTTAGATGCTAAGTTCAAAATATCTCTTAATATCATAATTATTCTAACATAGTTTTCATTATTTTGCTTCATTTATAAATATTGCAGCAAAATTTTCTTGCGGTCTTTGACATGTGAGTATAAGGCTGCACAAGACAATGCTATATGAGAGAGAAACAATAACACGAGTAGACTAAAATGTAAAGTTTAGATCCTCATCCCTTGACATTGAATTATATTATAGTTTAGCCATATAGCAACAAAGATATAACAGAAGCAATATATTGACTCCAAATTAAGATTGGTCTCAGCAAAAATCAAGGCTAAACGATCATTTCTTTTTAGTTTGTATTTCAAATTATTATTAACAAGAAATGTATTAAGTTCAAAAATATGTAATTACTCTTTATTAAGCCAAAGCAGTGGACAAAATAGAATATAAAAAACAGAAGAACCAAAAATTCAATCAGGAAATTCTAATTGTACCCATCAATTTTCTAAGTATTTCTATAGAAAAGTTCAATTTTCTTAGGTATTTACCATTATAATTTTTCAGCAAATTTGTCATTATCTTCTTCAATTGTATTACAATTATGTCTTTTCTCTTTCTTGTATCATATTTCTTTCTTAATGTTGCTTAAATTAAAATTCTAATAATTCTCAATATTCCAACAATAAAAAAAAAACTTCAATCCTAATAAGTCTCTATAGTAAAAAAATAAAAGAAATTCAAAATTAAATTAGAAGTAGCTAAAATATTGACATAAAGGAAAAACAAATAAATTGGAAATATAGTAAATTATACTTAAATAAAATCTTTATTTTTTTACTTCTTAGAGGGTGTATTTAGAAAGTGAGGACTTACAATTAATTTGCATTTAGAATTTTCCAATTCAATCATGCTTCTTTCTATCTTGTAAGAAAAGTGTGCTCATCAATTAATTTTTTTTTATATTGAAAGAGCGTACTTTCTCCTTTATCGGAGTTCCTTTTAAGCATTAAAAGAAATGCATACTATGAGAAGAATATAAAATTACAGTTTTTTCTTAAATTTTACTTTTCATGGAAAATTCTATTTGACCACACACTTTGCGCAGTGAGCCCACCTCCTAAAATTATAAGAAAAATTAGAAGTTTGTTATTTTTTTTGTAATTTTATCTTTTCTCCTAGTTAAGGATTAATCTCGGAATGATGTTAAATTCGTTAGGTGACTAATTTTTGAAAGGTGTGAAAATCGTCGAAAGGCTCTCCCCTAAATGAGAAAGATGGGCGCAGAGAGCAAAGTGGTGTGCTAAAAAAGAATTTCCCATTTTTCCAATCACATGGTGCCAGCTGTCACCTCGTTCAGGAACACTCTAATCTAATCTGCACATATCCCTAGAGAATAGAAACACTTTTTATCTCCAAATTGCTGGCATGCATCATGTCACATGACCTGCAACTCCCATGGCTGATGGCTCCAGCTTTGAAGCCGTTGCCCCAGAGAAATGAATCCAACTCCCATTCTCCATGGGACTGTGCTCTTCCTTTGCTGTGACAAACACACAAAAAAGCAACTGCATGCACTGAAAAAGAGGAACTTTGCAGCAGTATTAACTGAATCACCGCCCAGTTCCATTGGCAACTGTAACTGCAACTGCAGCTGCTGCTAGGGATTTCAGCCGGTCGATGGATTGGAGATTGGAGTTTTCCGATTGTATCTCAGGATAGAAAGCTCCAATCATCATCAGAAAATTTTTCCGACCGAACTTCCACCGATTTTGATCGGAGTCAGATGAAGTCACTGGAGTCGATAGTGGAGTTCGTCTTTGGATGTTCAGTTGGGCGATCGGTTAGAAATCAGAGTTTTCCGAACGGATCCGAAAGTAAAAGACTCGACCTCCATCGAAAAACTTTTCCGACCGAACTCCAACCAATTTCAGTTGTAGTCGGGCGAAATTGCTAGAGTCGGCAGTAGAGTTCGCCTTTGGAAATTCAGTTGGTCAATCGTTCGGAAATCGGAGTTCTCCGATCGGATCTGAGGATAGAAAACTCCGATCTCCGTCGAAAATTTTTTCCGACTGAATTCCAACTGATTTTGATTAGAGTCGGACGAAACTGTCGGAATCGACGATCGCGTTCACCCCTAGCTACTATCCAAAGAGAACCATCCTTTGCGGAATTTAATGGTCCCAAGATTGATAGAGAAAAGTCTTAAGTCAAGAATAGTAGGAGGCATGGAGCACAAGAAAGGAACAAAGTGAAGATGATGATGAGGATAAAACTTCAAAGCTTCAAATTCTTGAGATATATCCATTTTCCCATGTGTATCTAATCTCTTAGTATAAAAGGTGAGTAAATGCCCACAAATTTAACAAAACAAGATAGAGTTATAAGTTATAGATGCAAAAGCTTCTTTTTAGAAGAGAGGAATATTTATAAAATACTACAGAATAAAATAATAACACGCATTTTCAGAACTGAAAAAATCATGCAAAGTTCAATATATATTTTATTGTTACTTGGAAGTCATCCCCATTGATCCAAAGCCATCCATGCTCCACAAATTTAAGAGTAAAAAATAAAAAAAAATAAAAGAGGAATTGACTTCTAAAATCCACATAAAAACTATCTAAAAAATTAAATATCATCAATGTAATGAAAAGATTCATATGTTTTGAAAAATCAAACTCGTTTTTTTTTTTTTTAATAAAAAGTACAATCATAACTTTAACTTTATTCTTAATTAAAAATTCCAATTAGATACTATTTTTTTAGGTAAAAGGATCATGTATGTTAAAATATCAATTTTCCAATTAAAAAACTCTACCAAAATCAAAGCTTGAACCTAAACCCCAAAAAAATTAAAAATAAAATAAATAAACAAATATCTCCCATCACTAACCACAATGCAATAATTTATTGGCCCAATTGTCCAAATGAGGCCTTCTGATTGGCCCAAAAGTCCGCGTCACTTTTTTTTTTTTTTTCTCTCACTCTTTCTCGGATAACGACCCAATCTCAAGGGAATTTCTAGATGGGCACTAGTTTTTTCCTAGTGAGCCCACTTTTCCTAGTGCGCACATCCTTACTTTAAAAAAAATCAGTTTTTTCCTAGTGAGCACACCTATATACCGACTTTACCCTCACCATCTCCCCCTCTTTATCTCCCCTGAGAACGATTCTGCACTCTTTCAATCGAGTCGGGCCCTCTTTATCTCCCGTGAGAACGATAGCACCTGCGACGGCGGTGGCCGATGATTCGAGGACGTCGAACTCGTCGGTGCTGAATGCCGAGATCGCGAGCACAGCAGGGGATGAGGATGAGTCCTCAGGGAGGGGGCTAGGGTTTTAGTTCGGGATCCTCAAGAATCAAGGGGAGGAGGAGGAGAGCGAGGGTTTCGTGACGAAGGACCTCTTCCGGGCGGCCGCGGTGGCGTCGTCGTCATCGAGGCTGGCGGCGCATTGGGTGGATCTCGGGCTGCAGCACGTGCAGGCGGCGGGGCAGCACGTGCAGCAGCGGCAGCAGCCGGCGAAGAAGAGCTGGCGAGGGGCCGCGGTCGAGGAGCTCGCAGTACCGTGGGGTTACTTTCTATAGGAGGACTGGGAGATGGGAATCTCATATTTGGTTAGTTTTTGAAAAAAAAAAATTTCCTAAATTAGCATATTTATAATTTCCTTATGATAATTTATGTTTTTTTTGCTGTTTTTGTTCAGGGATTGTGGCAAGCAAGTCTACTTGGGTAAGGGATTTGATTTTTTGACATGATCGAGTTTCTTCTGTATGCAAAACAGCTGATGATGCAAGTTCATCTGATTTAGTTTCGTCTTGTGTGTTATTTTCAGGAGGATTTGACACGGCTCATGCTGCTGCCAGGTTTGAAATTTTGGATCCGAGCTCAAAATTTGATTTGTTTTGAATTTATTTGGTTAAACTAAATTGTGGTTTGATTATATTTAGAACTTATGATCGAGCTGCAATCAAGTTTCGGGGAGTTGATGCAGATATCAACTTCAATCTTAGCGACTACGATGAGGATCTGAAGCAGGTTTTTTTCTTAGTACCAGATTGATGATTGTTTACTTTGGACCAGAAATTGATTTGTTTTCAATTCATTGTTGTTGATATGTAATTTTTTTTTAATAAAAAAAATGAGGAATTTGACCAAGGAGGAGTTTGTTCACATACTCCGTCGGCAGAGCACTAGGTTTTCGAGAGGGAGCTCGAAGTACCGAGGGGTGACACTCCACAAGTGCGGCCGATGGGAAGCGAGGAGGGGTGACTTATAGATAAAATCTTTGGTGATTTACAGATGGATCCGGCGCAATCATTTTGGATTCGATCAACAGCGTCGAATAGGAGGAAGAAAACAGGGATCCGCAAAGAAGCAACCCGCTCTTCAAGATGAACTGATATTGACACAGTACTACAATCCGTTGCGCAATTCTCCACCGAAGGTCCCAGCTCTTCAAGACGCCGTCAATCCACAAGAAAGTAACCCGCTCGGAAGTCTCGAATAATCTAGAATTTGTTGTTTTTTTTTAATTGAGTCTCAAACTCAAAATGAAGTTGTTAGTATGGAACATAGATTCCTTTTAATTTGTTATTTCCTTTAAATGAAGTTATAGTCAAGAAATATATTGTATATATCAAGTTGTAGTCTTAGATATTGCTCTTTAATTAAATCTTTGAAACTATGAATGATTTGTTGATACATAGAATTTTTGTTTGCCATGGTTCTTTGTGTCTGAAACTATAAATGATTTGTTGATATTGTGTGTTTGATACCAAATTGGGGGTATGCAATATGGACAAGTATTGATATTGACTTCTACCAGGTTGTATACACCGTATCAGGGTATCTCTGATACTGTATCCATGATCCGAGTTTACAGAACCGGATCATTTTTCGGAGATCTGGGACTATAAATCCGGATCAAGAAGTCAGGAGTTTGGCATACGTCTCCTCAGTCAGTATTCTTCTTGTCTCTTTCCATGTTGCCATAAAAGCGTACACGAGAAGAGAATGACAGGCTTTCAAGCAACAATGCTTTGTAGGGAACTGGAGTTGAGTTGAGAGATGCATGGTAAAAAGCCAAAAAAAAAATAAAAAGAAAAAGGATGATGCTTTGCTTTGTGACTGCCAGCTTGTTGTCTCTTGGGCAACCCTACGATACTTTGATCAAACACAAGGCCTGACAAACTCTCGCCTCCACTTCCTAATGTTCTATCATGGCAAAAAGATAGATGTGTTATTTTGTTTGCTATGATGGATCGATGTCCTCTCCTGTCTTGTTTGATTTGCACTACTTGAACGAGGAGACAACACTATGACGATATAATGAAAATTCTCTGAAAAAATCTCATTTCTAGCTACTGTCCGGGCTAACCAGCCCGGACCAGTGCAACTGATCCGGGCTAGCAGACCCGGACAATTTGCATTGGTCCGGACTGGCTAGCCCGGACAGGGAGCCAGAAATTCTGACCCCCTGATCCGGGCTAACCAGCCCGGACCCATGCTCCGTATCCGGGGCTGCTAGCCCGGATGTTGAGAGTTCATCCGGGCTAGCTAGCCCGGATCAGGAAAACATGATCCGGGCTATCCAGTCCGGATAAAGCCTCTCCTCATTTCTTGCATATTTGTTGGGATTCTTTTACTTGTTTTAGGTGGTGAAGATGAGCAACTTGAAGAGGAGAAAGATCTAATCATCAAGGAGATCGAAGAACTGGCCCAAGATGCAATCTCTTAGCACCGATGTCGTCTCTAGTTATTATTTTTTTCTTTTTTTCTTTATGGGTTGTTTACCAAGTGTGTGCATTCAATTAGCAAACGATGAGTGTTTTATTTATTGTTTTCACAGTCGAAGAAAAGCATCAAGAAATAATTTGTGGGTAGAGATGCTTGTACATATTGGGTGAGTAGGTGAAGGAGGAGGAGAAGGAGCAGGCAAAATAAGGAGGAGGAGGCCACGTTTGAGGAGGTGGGTGTGGAGTTGGATGGGGGAGTTGGAGAGGAGGGCGAAGAGAGAGGAGATGGGGGGAGTTGGAGGGGATGAAGGTGGAGGTGGGGTTGAGAGAGAGGGGTTTGGGTTTGGGTTTTGTTTTTGGGGGGATGGAGGAGGTGAAGGAGGGGTAATTTTGGCCAAAAAATTCGGTGGCAAGGTCGTAAATAAAGTGAACTTGTAAGTGGGCTCACTAGGAAATATGCTGTGCCCATCTAGAAACTCCCAATCTCCATCTCGCTTTTATTAATTTCTCCTCTTAAATTACCCAAAAAGCCCTTCGAAACCACACAAATTTACAAAAAAGCCTTCCCTCCCCTTTAATACCCAGCTCTACTCTCGATTTTCCATCTCGCTCTCCTCGATCTCTCGCCGGCGACGATGGAGGCCGCCGCGGATTCTCGCCTTGATTTCGGCAAGTTGGAGTTCGGGTACTATCTCAACTCAATCTCTCTTGACAGTTCGAATTTTTTGAATTTTTTTGGAATTTTTTTGGAATTTTTTTGGTGGATTGAAGGTGCAAGCATTATAGGAGGAGATGCAAGATCCGAGCGCCTTGCTGCAACGAGATCTTTGGGTGCCGCCACTGCCACAACGAATCTACGGTAATTTGAGAAAAAATTGATCGAATTTGGTGAAAAAGTTGTTACCTTTGATATTTAAAATCTTTATCGCTGTTTGGACTTTGGATCCAGATTGATCGGCACGACCTCTGCCGGCACGACGTCAAAAAAGTGAGATCTACAATTTCTTTTTTTTTCTTTTTTTTTTTTTTTCAAAATGCGCTTTTTAATTTGTTGTATTATTGGTTATTTACTTTAAATTTTGTTAAATTTTGTTTAGGTTATTTGTTTGGTGTGCGATACTGAGCAGCCGGTAATTTTTTTCCCCCTTAATGAATTTTTAAGTTTTTTTTTTTTTTTTGGGACTGTTTTTGGATTTGAGGTGGTTTTCTTAGGTTGTGCAAGTTTGTACCAATTGTGGGGTGAAAATGGGGGAATATTTCTGCGATATCTGCAAATTTTACGATGATGACACTGAGAAGGGGCAGTATCATTGCGATGACTGCGGAATCTGTCGAGTTGGCGGGCGGGAGAATTTCTTCCATTGCAAAAAATGTGGTAAATTTTGGATATATTTGCATACAGTAATTATTGGAGCTGTTATGTTAGCAGTCTACTAGCATTACTTGATAGTTCAAAGTGAAATTTCTAATTTTTATGGTAGAAACTTGTTGTTGGCAATATATTTATTTTTCTATAATCCCATATTTTTCTTCTATGAACTGACATTAACTAATCCAACGAATGCAATAGTGTGTTAAGGGAAATATGTTTATTTTCTGTAATCCCGTAATCACTGACTAATCAAACAAATATAATATTGCATTTATTTTGAGGTAAAACATCCTAATAGAGCTTGAGTTTATTCAAGAGACTGTTTTGCAGTTGTCTGTTTGGAGTTAATGTGAGCTAAAGGAGATGTTTGTTTGGAGATGTTTGCTTGTGCTGTTTACTCTTTTGCTTTGAAATGATGAGTTGTTGGGGTGAAGTATTTTAGGAGAATAATCAAATTTTCTCTGAGCATTGCCAAGTGGTGCTCCGAAAGGAGTGTGAGCCGTGTGATTGGAGAAAAATAAGGAAGTGTATTTAACTCCATTGGATGACACTCCTCCTTTTGGAGCCCCATGTGGCTGTGAACCATAAGCACATGATACCTTCTCAGCATTTTATACTGTATTTTGTACAATAGGTATTAGCTTGTCACATGTCTTATGAATGTCAGTATTGTAAGCACATGGTGATATAGTTCATTGTTTTATGCACGTCCGTTGTTCTGTCTTAATGTGGTTCCCATGACATCAGTGCTCTAAAACCCAGTTTCACTGTGCGCTATCTCCGAGAATAAGTAGTGTGTACTCAAAGAACTTGGCGAGTACTCGGATTACTCAGAACTCAAAACATTAATATTTTAATATATATATATATATATGTATAATCTAAGAATTTAATCTCAATATTCAAAATAAAAATAAACTTAAATCTAATAAAACAAGCTTAATACCTTACCAATATCAGAATATCATGTTGAAAAAAAAAAAGAACAGTTCTTGATTTCAGGTTTTATTTTTCAATTTGATATGTGCCCGAATACCTACTTCATAACCTGAACTCTGCCAAGTTAAATGGGCACTCATTTCTGTCCACTTTTATGAGCAAGTTTCCTAATTTGGACGCATTCAGAGAACAAGTCCGAGCTCGCGAACAATTACTCTATGTTTCAGAATACTACGTGACATGCAAGATGTGAGGATACAACTACTTGCGTAGAAATGGGAGATTTTCTTAGTAAGCATTAGTAAAAGATATGAACATTGCTAATCTATTAGTGAGTGACTTTTTTGTAATTGAATCGCTTTGTAATGTAAATTCTCTATCTTATCAAGTGAAGCTAGTGTATCCCCCCCCCCAACCTAACAAAAAAAAAAAAAACAAAAACAAAAGCAAAAACACAAACCTAAGGGTATTTATGTTTTCTAGTTTTCTATGTTAGATTTATTTCATTGAGTTTGTATTTGTCTTGTGAATTCTGCCCCCTTCTGCATTCTGGTATGGCAGTATCCTACTTTATTATGCCTAGACTGTCATGATATAGTGCCATATTACCATTCTTATTGCAAACTGCTCCTTGCTTCATGCAACTCATATTTAAAAATTTTCTTGTACGAGTGAGACCTACTTGCTCAGTCGTTTTTCTTTCTGTGAGTTTTACGTAGGAAGACAGGGGCTGAAAATGAATGGGCTGAAAAAGATTGTTATATTACTGAGAATTTAATATTTTAATTGTAGCAAAAGGGCACCACTGTTTGAAACTTGTTGGGCACATAATCTTCACTGTAAAATTTAAATGTGTGTTCTGGTGCTTGTGCCCTCTTTTTAAACTCTAATTTTCATCCAGAGTTCCTTTTGTTTCCCCCTCCGTGTTGCAGTTTAGCCTTATCATTCCCTTTTTTCTTTTTGCTACTCCTCATTGCATGTAATCCTTTGAGAATAACTAAACCTATTGACCATATCAAGTTTTCAATTTTATGTCGTCTTAACTTGCTTCATGTGATTTGATATCAATGGCATGCCCCTTTTTGCATCTAGGAACTTTGCTTCTTTTGATCCGATGACTAGCATATGCAACTAATATTGCAGTTTTTGTCGATAAATACATACATTAGATCCTTGGTTGAGTAATAATTATTTCTGGAGACCTTCAAGAGGACTCATGCTAGGGATTTAGCTCTTTCACATGTTGGTCACTATTACCCACCACTTTAGGAGTTTGCTCAGAAGCATAGTTTAGTTATGCCTTATGGTTAATTCATACATGGACAAGGGCAATTTTCCAAAATTCAGAGGTGATGTCGTGACTAAACGTGTGTTTCTGCTTTCATACGTGACAGATTAGTGAAATGTATATGAAATTAGTCCATTTTGTCAATGGTGACATGGCATATACCATCGTATATATGTAACCTAAGGTTAATAGCAGTTACAAATTTGTAAGTATTCGGAACAGATGTCCGCTCTTGTCTATCCGGTGTGTTGGACACACCCATTTTTTGTTGGAAGAAGCAGGCTTACCTATCATAGCCTGGGTTAGGTAGTTATGGCTTCTACTTCTTAAGGGGGATGGCCAGTTTCAGTATTTCCTATGCTTTTACAGTAGCATATTATTTGTACTTCAATATGCAAATTTTTAATGATATATTACCCGGACTTCGGCTTGCTCTATTTCTCTGTTTGTCACTTATTTTAATGCAAGTGCACTCTTGATCTCAACCATGCTAACGCAAAGCACTTGGCCCACCCATCTCTTGTATGCTATGAACTTCGTATCTTCTTTTCAACTGTAGATTGTTAATGTCCTCATTAAATTTCATACATACTGATCTTTCTTGCTAAACCAATATTAGATGTTGTATTGATTCAGAAGTGTTGCCAGATGCACATCCATTTTATTTCTTTATATAGGCTGACATTGTTAATAACAAGTTTTTCGTATTCTCATGTCTCCCCAATTTGGATAACTTACTTTTTACCAAAACTTTCCACTAGTTCTATCATTTGTTAGCATGTTATTTTAAAATCATTTACTTTCTAGTTTCTATTTATAGCTTTAAAAGTTTTTACCATATTAACTGCTATGATGTTTTTTTAATAATATGAAACAAGGTTTTAAATATATACCAATACAAATACATACCGCGAATATCGTGTCAAATTTTGAGGTATTTGATATGATATTGATCCGATAAATATTGGTACTAATACTGCTAATATAACCAAATTTTACCAATATACCATCGATATTTCTGATAAACCGATATGGTACATTGTATAATTGTTGATTTCTCATACCATAAACCATTTGCTGTTATAGATGATTTGAACTTGATTTGAACAATTAGTTGAGTTTGTTAGTTATTCAGAAAATATGTTGTTAGGGATAATCATTTTTCTTAAAAATAAAAATCTCCAATCCTCATATCTTCATGTACATTCCCTTGGTTTCATTCAAATCAAATATCACCGGTTATGGTGTTAACTTGTCCCTTCATCAAGTGGGTAAAAGATGAACAATTTATGTAAATAGAACATCTTATACCCACTTGATGAGAGGGAAAGTAAACACTAAAACCCGTGATTTTTGGTTCCAAATGTCCTAAGAAAAGGTTTTGAAACTTAATTTATTTTCCAAATAAAGGTATTTTTGCTGGCAGCAGGAGATTTTCCTGTGCTGACAGCACATATATATATATATATTCCCATACAGTTATCCCAAAGTTATACTTCAGTCACATTTGTATTTGTGAACTTTCACTATTTACCCAAGTTTTTAGTGATTTGCATGGTCTCAGTTTCAACTAGAATTTGCTACATGTTTCAGTTATGCATTTTGGTTTAATTGGTTTTGAGTGAAAGATGTTAAAAGCCAGCAGATAATTAAAATGCACAAATTCAGATCTCTTGGGCTAAATTGTTTTCGAGGTAGGCCTAAATGGACATGGATAGGGACAGTAAGGAAGGATGTGCTTTTTTTAATTTAATAGAGGAAAGTATCCTTAACAAGTTGAAAGAAAGAAAAGGATTCATGCAGTCCACCCTAAAAATTCGAGATAAAAACTTTGCTGCTGCAGCAGTTGCAATTATTGTTGCTGTACTCGGTACGGAGTTGATTGTCTGAGTCTCTACAACTTCCTGTGTTCTTTATGGGCCAAACATCAGGGTTTTTTGCATTAATAAGTGTTACTCCTAGATCTTTTGGCATGTGATGTATGATCTAATCCTTCAATTGATGTTCCTCCTAATGCAATTGTATGGGTTGACCTTTCAATTGATTTCCCTTCCAATACTACAACATTCAATATTTGTGTTTTTAAGCTATTACCGTGATTTTTTCATCAACGAATTTTGTATGTTTTATCATCGAAATTTACTTTTCTTCTATATATTTATGGTTATGAAGATTGTCTAGTAAATACTGTTTACGTGCTTATTTACTTGTTCTTGAATGACTTGCAAGGCAACTGTTTTTGTGGTTAGGCATAACATTGGCATGTTACATATATCTTATGTCAAATGTAAAAGCTAATGTGTAATATATTTACCGTGCAATTTGACATGTTCTAGATTCCCAATAATGCAAACATATTTAGTTCCTTTGCTGCGATAGCTCAGCTTGATGAATGAAAGCAAGATATTTGTGCTTGTTAAGCTTTCATTGGAAGTAGCAGTAGTCTTTGGATGAAAAAAATACATGGAAAATATTTGGTTCAAATCAAGGTTTAAAATTTTGGAATCAGTATCATCATTGGCCAATCATTAATTGTCATGATATCGGAAATGTACAGTGTACTGTAACTGCAATATTAGAAATATGGGAAATATCAACAATATCAGACAGATATTATACTATATCTGCTTATCGGGTACCTCAAATTCCGATACAATATATGCAATATATATTGATATCAGCCAATATTTGAAACCTTGGTTCAAATGATTTGCTTCATTTTCCAAATAGAAGGGAGAAGAAATAGATGATAAATGTTTAAACTGCATATATTGATGTCACTTGTTCCCTCACAATAGTCTGTTAATTAGCGACAATTGTTTGTTTTTTCCATTTGAAATTTTGTGTAATTTACTTTGTTAGTACATGGACAGGATCCTGCTACACAAATGCTCTGCGCGATAAGCATTCATGTGTGGAGAACTCAATGAGACACCACTGTCCCATCTGTTATGAGGTACATCTTCTTCACATTTCTCGCCATAATTCTCTTTCTGAAATTTGAATTGTCATAACCTTAAAGGCTTTGCTGCAGTATCTTTTTGACTCACGGAAAGATACAACTGTTTTGAAATGTGGGCACACAATACATGCTGAATGCCTTGGGGAGATGTTGGATCATGCTCAGTAAGCCTCATCCTGTATAAAACAATATTACTATGTATTTGACCTTCAATTTGCTTTCTTTTTGATGTTTAAGAAGAATAATTATGTCCTTACATCCTCTTTGGTTCTATTTCTTTGTTTTTTTCTTAGTAGATACTCATGTCCAATATGCTCAAAGTCAGTAATTGACATGTCATGGCACTGGAAGAAGCTTGATGAGGAGGTGATTATCCTTTTGCTTGTAATGTTATAGAGTAGGAATAATAAACATGAAGATGCAATTTCGTACCAATTGTATGCTATTGAAGTATCAAACTAGTATTAGCACAACTATGAGTTTGTTACAAGTGCAAGTAACTTTCTAATTGAAGTGCTATGGAAGTAACAAACTAGTATTGGCATAACTATGAGTTAGTCAAATGTCAGCAATTTTCGAATTCATAATATGAGTTATGGATGTAACATTTATTTCTAATTATTTGAAAAAAGCATCCATAATGCTTCGAAGTGCAACTATGCAATCAACCATTTGTTGTAAGGACCACATTGGACAGGTGCAGATACCGCATGACAAGGAAGAAATAATGCAATGGAAAAGGATGCACAAAGAAACACTATGGTAGTCCACACCAAACAAGCAAGATGATTTTGACTGTTGTACAATGATAAACAAATCCTTTACTAATTCTACTAAGTACCCTTTGTTGATAACTAAGAATAACTTTATCCAATCTACGCTTTTGATCTCATGTTACATACCTAGGGAAGTCGAAAAGGAAAAAGTTGTTTATATCTCCACACACAATTGATGTTGGAGACATTGAACATGTGAGTTTAAAAATACGTTTACGGCAGTCATCTGGGAGTGAGAGATGCTCATCAATATGAAAATGATCTTCGTTAGATGGGCTATAATACTCTGCCTTAGGTGGTAAATGGCCAGGGGAGACTAGGAGGAAAATTTTTGCCCAACTGAGATACCTTTTTCTTTCGAACCTGGTTATTGAATCTCTATCTCACGTCATAATTAATGTCCTTCATCCTTTCATTGTCTGGGGGGTAACATTTGTTGTGGAGTCTGAATGAAAGGTGGCCTGTGAGTGTTGGTAGCATTTATATTTTCCGGAGCATTGAGGAAATAATTTTACTTGAAGAAGGATGGTTTTACAGGTGTAGCAGTATTGATGGATTGATATATATATCATCAAGAAGTTGTGTACTAATTCCTGAAAGAGGACTAGGTTTTCCAATTTCTAGCATTAAAAGATATGGGCTTCTTGTGTTATTTCGGTTAGGACCAGGAAACTATTGGGAAGTAGACATTTCGAGTATATGGATACTCATGGTCAAATACCTAGCATTAAGCATATTAATCATGAGACTTGACAACCAGGTACAATTCCTCTCCCAGGAACTGCAAGGCTGGTTTTTATTCTCGTGATTTATATGATTTTGATACATTTTGGGGCGTGACAGAATTAATCAACAACAATAAGAACTGCTGTCTGATGGAATTTTACTGTCTCGGTAACCTTGCTTGCAACTATAGTTCTTTAGTGCTTTGCACTTAACTTATGGAATTTAGGACTCTGGAACATTTATATTGTTACAGATCCATGGCCATGACATCTTTCATAAATATCAGATTTATGATTGGAGGAATTTAGTAATGTTTGATTCTCTTTTCTATTGATTGGACACAGAAACTTCATCCGTAAAGCAAGTCGGCTGTTAAAATTTATTTTGTTTGCTATTGCCTCTTAAGAAGTTTCAGGTTACCTAAACCTTGTTTTTTCTTCCAGCGCAATATCATTGCCTAATAATTTTATTTTTAACCCGAGTTTTTCAGCTACTGTGTATGTCTAGCTTCAAACACAATAATATGCATGACACCCTCAAGATTAGGAAGTAGGGATAACACAATAATATGCATGACACTCTCAAGATTAGGAATTAGGGATAAAAATGGACGGGTCCACGGGCCGGTCCCTGACCCGCCAATTCTCATCTATGGAAGTAAGGGCCTTTGGAGAAGATGGGAACTTAAAATGAATTTTGTTGGCTCACATCAAACTAATATTACATGCTCATTTGAGCGAGGCGACAATACTAATGTGGATTTGATGATTAGGATGCAATTTAGTGGCATATACTTGACGCTAAACTGAAATATACTTCGTTCACTTATGCAGAATTATGTGCTTTTGCTGGTTCTCTTCACACGGTAACTAGATAACTTTGTCTGACATGATTTTTACTTGCCTTCTTAGTGAAAGTACTAATTAGATGCTCGAACAAATGGATGCAACCCCATCTCTCATTCACCCAATAAATGAACAAACATGCATACTCTAAGTTGGGAGAGCAACACCCCACAAAGTTTGAACTTCTGATATATTATCGTAAATTAGATGTAAACACTGTCATATTGGACACGACTGTCATAAGATAATTTTTTGTAGAGAAACTACCTGTTGGTCTTCGAGTTATGATGAATGCACCAAAACCGTATTCTGATTAGTTCATCATAACACTTGAATGGCTCTCTTTAGTCCATCAGAAAACTTTAAAAAACGATCTCATCTTGTTAATTTATGTTGTAAAATTCTTCATTCTTCGCCATAATTAATATCTAACCCTTTACATTTCCAGATTCGAGCAACAATCATGCCTCTGGATTATCAGTACAAGGTTAGTGGAATCTTCATCTCTCCTTCAAATTATTGTAGAGCTATGGGTTTTTGAAATTCTAACGAGCCCTGGATGTTCTGTAGGTGTGGATCCTATGCAACGACTGCAATAACACCATGGAAGTTCTGTTTCACATAATCGGGCATAAGTGTGGCAGCTGTAATTCCTACAACACTCGGACAATTGCTCCACCTCCAGAGCTTCAGTAACCGATCACTATATTATGCACAACACGGCTGCAACAGTCGGCTTATCATGGTGCATGCATTCTATTGCTAGCACTGAAAAATTATTTTGAGGGGCCTGAGTATACATTGTTTGGACTCAATTGTTACGATTCTTTCTAAAGTTCACTGCTAAACACTGGAAATGTACTGTTCAAGCTATTGTGTGGAGGCGATATCAGTCAAATTTCACTATTCATGTACTGTCAGTTGCAAGTCAATAAAGAATTGTTCTTTGCATTACCAGATAGCTCACAAGGTGCTGGTACAAACTCGATTTTGGTTTTGATTTTTATCGATATTTCATCAGTTCTTTCTTCTTTGTTGAATCATGATCTTTATTATCTCAGTCAATAGCTTTCCATGCTTCACCAAAAAAGATGTCAATAGCTTCCACTCTTATAATCTTAGGATCCAAACATATCATATAATCGTTTTGTTATGTTACGTGTATGTGTTTGTCTTTAGGAGTCGATATATGTGATACATGTATACATTTTAAGGTTAGGACATCATACAGCTTTTCCAGGAAAAATTACGTGAGCTAGCCATAAAAATACATTAATCCAATAATTTTCCTTCAAATTTTTTCTAAAATTAGAATCTCTACCTCTTTGATTTTAACAAGGTTAAATTTCATGAATTTTGAAGTTCATTTATACTTTCATTAATTGGATAGAAAATATTTAATTATTGAAAACCGTTAAAATTTGTGTCTATGTGATGGATACCAAATCAAAATTAAAACTAAAGAAATTGAGTATGAGTGGACCCTAAGGGATCGAGATCATAATCCAAAAGAATTTTTTTAAAAAAAATTATTGGATATAGTTGAAATGAACTGGGTTCAGGTAACTTGTGTGAGTTTTAGCTCATTTTCATTTTTCTCATATATATGAGAAAACGGAAAATTCACCTGCGGTGAAGGGAGTTTTTTCACTACTGCTTAGGTGACCCAATAAAATTATTACACGTAGCGCCACTAAAAGTAACAAATAAAAGAATTCTCTTAACCGCCCTTTGAATGGTGCAACGTATAATAATTTTATTAGACCACCTAAGCGGCGGTGAAATAACTCACTTCACCGCCGGTAAATTTCCCATTTACTCTCTCTATATATATATATAGGTACAAATGCTCGATCATATAGTGACATACACGGATGCATGGACCTATGGATACAGATAACATACATGTACAGAAAACATATATACATACAAATACAGTTAACATACAGGTATGGATAATGTTTGGACATAAGCTTATGCATACATGGATATATATACATACAAATACGGGTGATGCTTGAACATATACAAAATACGAATAAACAAAATCGAATATGACAAAAATAATTCGATCGATTTTCTATTTAAAGCTTTGAAATTCAAAACCGAACTCTTTTTTCTTCTAACTCTCACTATCAATTTGCAACAAGAAACAGCAATATCAGATTCATACCCACAATAACAAACAATAGCTCACACAGTTCCTTGCATTTGGACCTGCATATACAATGATTTTCTGAAAATAAATCGCAAGATCGATAAATATTCAACATAAAACTTAACTCGTAGCTGTATCACAATTTACATTGCCGATCCCATCTATGGACAAAACCACAACTCACATTACAAAGCCAAAAGAAAGAATTCGAAATCTTCGATAGAACCATAACTCATATATATATATATATATATATAGCTACGTACGATGAACATGTAAGAACAACCACCCGATAATATCATATACACAAAAACTATCTTCTCTTTAAGGGCGCGGCGCACGAAATATCGATGATCAGCAGTTGTGATCAGTCGAGATAATGCACGAAGAAACTCTCTCTAGCTAGCTATTCATTCGTGCCATCGAAGCTCCCAAACTCGCTCCTCTTCCTCTCCCTCTCCCTCCAATTCTCCCCCCACACCCTCGCCTCTGCAACCGCACGCTCCCTGGCGAGATCACGCTCAGCGCTTCTCTTGCTCTTTCCTGCATGAACCGGCGGGCTGTCCTGATGGGAGCTTCTTGTGTCGGATTCATCAAAATCCCACTTCCTTCCGGAGTCTCCAGCCGTGTCACCTCTCCCGACTTCTGCTCCGAGGCTCATTCCTTTGAAGAAGGGGTCCTTCTGCCTCAAGTCCGCAGAGTTCTTGTGTGGCGACTGGGTTTTTCGATCTTCCCTTGATCTCGGGGTGGACAGTCCGGTTCTGTTACTGTGAGGTGCATTTGGGTCGTAGGTCTGTGAAGCCAGGTAAGAGAGTGCAGTAACGACATCACCTATGAGAGGCCGAGTCGTTGCTTGTTCTTGCAGACACATGGCTGCGACGGCTAGAGCTTGGTACAGACCCCTCATAGGATAACGACCTTGCAACAATGGATCGGCCATTTTGGCAAACTTTCTACGATCTTTGAACAGAGGGCGTGCCTGCACACCACAATTAATTAAAGAAACAGGGAGAAGGTCGTGCCGAGTTAGCAAATAGGAGCATTACCGTTACATTTTCTCCCGAACCCTAGTTTTGGTACATGGATGTGAAGCATCATTACAAGACTGACGAAACGAACATGCACTTGAATGTGCAGTGCAAACACTTAATAATCATTTCAAGCCTATTCGGTCGCGAGACATGACATGATAATAAGTTAATAAAAACACGGGTAATTCAAATTGCATGACCAAATGACTGAAAAAAAATTTGTGACATGGTGCAAGCTATAATTTTAGCAACCAAACAAATCCTAGATATAAATACTACAACTAGTTCAGAAATTCCAAGTAGTACTCCGTATCCGTGCAACATAGTCCATAGCTTTTTGGATAATAATTTGCTCCTAGGACATTTTTTTTTTTTAAGTAGTGACCTCAACGACTACATTCTCGCAAAATGAAAGCCAGCTACATCCTTCATCACGAGCTTCTCAAGCCGTTTAGAAAAATTCTCGTGCCAAATAACTTTCGCATCTAACCAGGATCCCAATCCTAGGACATAACTAAGCTGGTTTTATGCAGCTCCTGACGTGCATTATATTCAATAAAATTGGATAACCCAATCCATTCAGTTTCATCTATATGTCGCTATATGTCGCTGAAGATTAATAAGTGAACGGAAGACTTTTTGGCTATATATAGTGTAGTCGCAAACTCAATGGTTTTTTTCCCCCGACAATTTAACCCCATTTATAGGTGTTTATGGTTTTTAGATTATGACATGGAATGATTTTGAGATTGTGGCAAGTCTAACGTATGCATCGGTCTTGCGTAGGGTATTTGGAAAGCAAAAGCGATATAAAAAGGTATCTTTCAGCCAAATATGCATGCACACGACTCACGGGTTTTCCCTTCTGGGTTATATCAGTTCCAATTCTTTCGGCCAAATAACCAATCTAAGTTCATGGGGATGTCAATATAAATGATTTAGTTGAAGGGGTCATCCATTGGAATAACTCAGTTCACGAATCAAGGGTTAGTTGTATGGTTCTCATCTAGCAACCATTTCCTGCCACTCGACACGTGGATAAGAAATCCTCATTTGCATAATTTTTTTAACCTATAGACAATTAACAATATGTAGATGAATATGTCGTTAATGAGCAAACCTAGTAGGTCGAATATTGAAGTCACTGCCGTTGATATTGATGTAAAGGAATCATGTTAAACAGCAGAAGCTGTTGGAATAAGAAGATATAACTCTAGAGCTCATTACATAAGACTAGAGTTTTGCATTTGCGACGCACGTTAATATTAAATTTGGAGCACATAGGTCTTTTTAAGAGCATTATCATGCCCTAGTACTATAGCTTTAGCTTTTTTAAAAAATCGTCTTAGTTCCTAGAGTTAGTCAGGCAATTTAAATTTGGGTATACTTGTAAATATGTTTTAAAGTTGCTAAGGAATTGTACGCAAAGTAAAGATAAAAAACACATATCATATGCAAACCATATTAGAGGTGTTCGTCGGCAATTAAATTAGATTAAATTAAGAACTAAAACATAAAAATCACCTACCCATGCCACTAGATTCTGCTCACCAGCAGCACGAGTGTTGTCAATAGCTTTGCGCCCGGTGATCAGCTCGAGGAAGACTACGCCAAAACTATAGACATCAGATTTCAGTGTCAGCTGCCCCGTCATAGCATATTCAGGAGCACAATAGCCATAAGTTCCCATCACGCGAGTGGAGACGTGAGTCTTGTCACCAACAGGGCCAAGCTTTGCAAGGCCAAAATCTGACAGTTTCGGATGAAACCCTTCACCAAGCAAAATGTTTGATGATTTAAAATCTCTATAAATAACTGGCGGGTTCGCCTTATCATGCAGGTATTCCAAGCCCTTAGCTGCACCAGCTGCAATCTTCATCCGTGTATTCCAGTCAAGTGGTTCTTTGTCAGGTGGAATATCTGATAAAAGGAGGTTAGGTTAGCTATCGAGATGCGTATTCACAGAACACCATATATAATATGAAATTGTGGAAGAGATGAAGAAATGATACCAGATTATGTAATGGCTGTGGGAGAAAAATAATGCATATACTTGCCAAGAATAATGAAATAACATAAATATATTATTTTTAAATAAGAAATTTATTCTTTCCTTCTTTTCTTGATCTACCAACTATCGATTTTCATCATGAGCCTCCAACTATCGATTTTCATCATGAGCCTCTACCTTAATGATGGGGACAATTAAAGGCTACGATGCGATTAGGATTTCAATTTTAGATTTAATTTTATTTTGTTTAAATTTGATTTTATATTTTTTGCATGTGGTGTACGTAGGTTTTCTATATATTGCTTTGTAATCATGATTTAGAAAGTAACAACGAATTATTGTGAGATTACTGAGGGCATATGACTTACTTCTTCAAAATATTTTCTCGAGTAATTTGTGTGAGAGTGAGCATTTGACTCGTCAGGGTATGAGGCACGAATCATATTTCCTTATATCAACTCTAATTCTATTACCAATTCCTAATTTCACACCAAATTCTCAAATCTCCATCACAAAACCCTAATTTCCTTTCCATCATCAGTTTCAACCATTTCTTCCCCAATCTAAGTTCTGATCTTCTCGTTGTCCTTCTATCAAGTTCCGACCAACTGCGAGTTTATCAAAACTCTCCGACCTCCAATGCGATATCATCGTTACTAATAAATCATCTGACATCATTGCTCTGCCGCCACATCCTTTGATTCCCCTCGACAGTTTCAAACTCCTTCTACACCATCAACATAGAAGTATCGCTAACTTCCTCCTCCCTAAATTGTCTGTAGCTGCCAAAGCACATTCTCAATACTGAGCAAAGCCCAAACTCCAAGGTCCCTCTCCGTACTCGATCATCATTGGACTTGAGTTGCTATCTTAGATCAGCTTCGATCCTCACCACTGATCAACACCAGCCAATCAATTCTCCTTCTGCTACATAAACGTCATCACTGAAACTTATTGTCGCCTCCTCCCTCCGATCCCATACCTGACAACAACCACCTGTGTTGTCTTCCACCGCCTTCAACATCGAATGAGCAGCTTGTTGATCCCTACAACTGCCGCCTCCAACGACTTCTTCATCAGTTCAAAGAGCCACCATATAATTCTTCCTAGTCCCTCTCTGACCACTTCAATGCCACGGGCGTCCCTCTCGGACCTTGTCGAGCCCATAGGAGGTCTTGCCGACTCCTGATCAAGTCCAAGACACCTCAACGACTTTGTTGTTGCCATTCCAAGCCCCTCTGACACCTAGTATCATTGTTGAGACACCAATCAAGCCCCTCCACCCTCCTTGAGTTTTGATCAAAGATAAAGAAACTACTTTCGAGTCTGGATCTGAAACATTTTACATATGAACTTAAAGTCAATCCCATCAGCTTTCAACTGGATTCAAATCCAAACAGACCCATGACCTGTTTTAAAGTCATACCCAATCTACATTCAATTGGAGTTAAATCTAATCGAGTTCAGTAGCTCCAAACCTAACCCGACCCCGTAGCACAAAACAGATCTATAACGGGTTTATTGATGATTTCTAGCTCATTTGAAGCCCAATTTGCATCTGATTTGAGCTAAATTTGAGGTATTGAAGATCTTAGGTATTCCCTAAACTTCATGAGCTGAATTTTGGAGTTGATTTTTATGAGACTCGTACTTATCAACACTGGTATTGATTCAAACAAGTGGAGCATGATATATATAATGTGGTTCTAGATTTTCATAGTTTTCGTGATTGTAATAGCTACAAAATCGGGAGTCATCTGAAAAATTTCTTAAGTTACTTTCCCCTGCTACAGAGCATAAATACTATTATACTCAAATTAAGTTGGAGAGAGAAGCTTTTAATAGGTGCATATGCATCTATAAATTTTGTACAACTTGGAATCGCTTACAAGTTCATAATCGTGCATATTACAATCCGCATCCTCTTTCAAAATATTCACCAAAATTTTTTAAAGCCAGACAACGATGTTCAAAGTGTAAAGAATACAGACACTCCGCTTACTAGTGTCCCACAAATGTGTTTTGCCTGTGGAGAATTTTGACATTATAATTATCAGTGCTGCTCGAAGACTCAACATATGAACATGCATGCATCTGAAAATACAAATGATGTTATAAATACAACATGATCAAGTGAAGACTTTATTATAGATCCAGAGCCTAAATCCTTGGTCGAGCTTGACTATCAGTTTTTCCAGTCTGAGCCACCATTGCAAGAAATTCTTGCTGCGTTGCCACTAGTGTTAGAAGGAACTTCCTAGCAGCTTATTGACACTTCTAGATATTTCTCGATGGTGTAATGGCCCAACCGTTTTGAACCCACCCTGGCTTTCCCTCCAACCATGGCTTGATCCATGACCAAATCCACTTGACTTATGTCAAGTTATGACCATAGCAAACTAGTGATTTGGTCGAGAGTGGTTGGAAAAATACCACACCACCATGCTTCTTATCCTCTTTCCTTACAAATGTACAAGGGGATAAGACTAAACCATTCCCCTTATCTTCATTCTCCATCTTCATCTTCTCTCCACTTTAGCCCTAGCCCCATCTACAAGAGAGCTCTAGTGAATAACTCCGCCATCAAGCTCCCGAAACGAGAACTCTTCCATTGGAAGATCAAGGCAAAGAATCATGTCCCTTGCACCAATTCTTGACTAAAATTGCACATAAATTATATAAAAAATATGATTTTTAATTAGTAAACTCTCTCCTCAACTCTTCTCCATCAAGAGTCCATTCTCGGGTCTTCCAATCTCCTAGTAAACCATCTCTACAATGAGGTCTTGTTGTTAACTCAGCAGATCTCTATAAAATGAGCTTAACTCTCCACTAATTACTCTAAATGACTTTATGCTTCCTCTATTTGAAAGATGATTCAATCCCCTACAAACTTCCTTCCTATGGATTTTGTTAATCATGATTTCAACCCAGTCGAAATTCGAGTCCACGCCGTTGATAGCACAATTGCATTGTGCTGTCATTTGTACACCCTCTTGGTATCACCATAACTTTTGATCTACGAATCCAATTAAGATGATTTTGGTTTTGTTCGAAAGAGAACTCACAATTTTTGTGTTTTACACTTGTCCTATTTCATCTCTAACCCCATCAAAATCGCACTTGAAGTTAGGTGCGCAGCGCAGAAACCATCTCCGCCAAGATCCTACCTGCTTTCTTCTCCGCCAACACCTAACCGTTAGCAAGACGGAGCCATTCCTCTCTACCACCACGCAACCTATTTACGAACCTTCCTTCTTAGCCAATGCACTCGACTCATTACGTGGTTCATGTACAGTCTTACTAAAATCTATATAACTTTTGATCCAAACCTCTGATTGAACTGATCTTAGACTCGTTGTAAAGATAATTCATTGATCTATAACTTTTATAACTTTTTACTATTCTTACTTTATTCTTGTCAAAACTAAGCTTGAAATCGAAGTTATTGCACAATAGCATGACTCTTGCACCATGTTCAGTATATCGACAATATGTTTTGATCTCGAACACCAATTAAACCACTTTTAGACTTGTTGAAAGGAAATTCAATTTTCTACAGCTCTCCTTCACTTTATTGTTTCAAATTATGTTGGTTTAAAAATCAATAAATTATTTGAAGTCTCAACAATTGCATGGTGACTGAGCAACGATGAAGTTGCTAAAAGTCCTCGTAGCTCACCGTATCTTTTGTGAGCTTCGCCTAACAGTGAGGCCTGCCCATGGGTTTTATCTTGACGTTGACAACACAATTAGATATTATTTTACTTGCTCACTCTTATTTAGACACTTGAAATTTATATTACCTTTATAGTTATTGTTCTCACCAATTGTGCGTTAGCATTTCATGTGATGCTACTTGCACTAGATCTGTTCTCGTGCATTCCTACTCACCTTGGCCATGTTAAATAAATACACTTGAACTATAAACACTTGAGTAATCCGTGCGGAGCTAAGTACACATGAAACTTAGCACTACACGGAGTAGAGCGCATGCCAAGTGATAGGAGACACATCTTAGTTTCATGGGAGCCACCTTTAAAGATCTACATGGTACCTATAGGATCCGTGGGAGCCATTTCTTGAACTCTTGGGAATAGCTAAACATAAACGGAGATTGGTACAGAGCTAAGTATACATAAAGCTGAGAGTTAAAACAGAGTAACGTGCACCTTATGTAGCGAGAGTCACCTCTTAGGTTCGTGGGAGCCACCTCTAAAGATCTATTGAAGCAACTCTAAGATCATATGCCAATTGATAATGTGTTAGCGTACCAACATGAGAATCTCATATTCAAGTTAAGCAATCTAAGCTAAACTTGTAAAGCTCTAACCATGCTTGAAACCTAGTAAGCTTGTTTTACTTATTTGTTGCATAAGACTTCTTGGATTTTGTTCTTTTAATTGTTAATATTTTACATATGTCTCTTAAGTTATTTTCTAGCACTATTTCAAATTATTTCTTACCGGGTCTGACTTTTGAGTTATCTCTACTATATACCATCTCGGTACTTCGGCCATAACTTTTGATCCAAAACTCTAAATGAGTTGATCCTAATCTTGTTTAAAAAATAACTCAATTTTCTACAATTTTTTTTATTCTGCCTCTAACCCTTCCAAAATTGGATTCAAAATTGATGCTTATACAAAACGCTAGACTTAGAAAATGCGAGTCCTGTGTGAGGTCCGCCTTTTGCACTAGCAAAGCACGAACCTAAGAGCAAGGTTCATATTTTGCATTAGCAAAATGCAAATCTTGGGCTAAAATGTTGTCCAATGGGTTGGTTGTGTTTTGGATTGTATGGGCACAAACATTCTAGGGTCAGCGTTTTTGTGCGTCAAATGCGAAGTTCACCAGTCTTACATACCAGTTCAGTAAAACCTGTATCACTTCCAACCCTAGCTCCAATTGGCTCGACCTTGGGCTTCTTAGAAAGATAATCAATAATCTACAACTTTTCTTTTGAAATTTTTCTCTAATTCACTCACTATTTCTTTCATAATCAAGCTTGAAGTCAATGTCGATGCACAGCAATGTGACTCCTACAATAGTTCCAGTAAAACCTCCATAACTTTTTATCCCAAACTCTAATGGAGTTCATCCTAGACTCATTGAAGACATAATTCAAATATCTAAAACTTATCTTCTATGATTTTCTATTAATTCTCACTTTATTTTTATCAAAATAGAGCTTGAAGTTAGAGTTACTATGTAGCTGAGGCTTGCACAACAGATTTAGTGAAACCTTCATAACTTTTGATTCCAAACTCCAATGCAGCCCATCTTAGCCCCGTTAAAAAGATAATTCAATTGCCTACAACTCCTTTTTGAGTTACTATTTTGTATTTCAATCTTATCCACCCCGATTTTGGTCTTGGAGTTACTGTTACATCGTAACGATGAGTTTCAGAGTCGTTTGATCATATAAATTTATTGCTCTAAGTCCATTACTAGATTAAAGATCCATTACTTAACTCATGCTTGATAGGTTTAAACATCGACTTGCTTGCACAAATTATGTCATACTCATGCTTAGGTTAATGTGGGTCTAGCAATCCTATTTTAACTTTTGGAACCTTATATTTGTACCAACGTTCTAGCACGTGTCATGTACATATGTCGTATCACGATATGATCCTTGCCCTGTCTGGACATGTACTTGGACTTTCACTTACTTGTAATAGTCCTTCTATGCACGTGATTTGACTTGTATGCTTGCTACCGTGATATTGATTGTCGGCACGACACCACTCACAAGTTAATGTAACAGATAACCGGGATTTATAGGAAAGTTGAAAGGTGGATATGAAAATGCCTTATGAGACATACCAAAGAGGTAGATCAACCGACACAACCTCGTGTTGTTGTTAATCGGCATTGTAGTTATTGATATTTCGACTTAGCTACGACTTGATATTCCGGCTTATATCATAAGTTAAAAACTAACTTTTGCTAATGACTTATTTTTGGCTTTTATCGTGACCATACAATAGTTCAACATTTATGGGATATCCCATAACAAGCAAATCTATCCACCATTCAGTGTCCTAATTCTCATGTGTCCTGTGTCACATACTATATAAACAAAATTAGAAAAAGGACATCATTTGACGCATTACAATGAACCTATATGTGTATCAGATACAACTAATATAAAGAAATTCCCATTCCTTTCCCTCCCCCATATTTTAAAAAAAAAAAAAAAAATTCTAATGCAACATTTGTTTTTTAACTTTTAAGAACAACGTGAATTTCTATTCAGAAACAAGACCTACCATATAACTATAAAGGGACATCCTCAAATGAAAATCCTCCATCCTTCCATATCCAACAGATTTTTTTGCCTACCACTCAAGAAAGGCCGCAAGCAACTCTTAGCTGAAAGCATTTCAGACA
Organism: Dracaena cambodiana; assembly: GCA_036321105.1. NCBI lineage: Eukaryota > Viridiplantae > Streptophyta > Magnoliopsida > Asparagales > Asparagaceae > Dracaena > Dracaena cambodiana. Next base: position 29,637,079 of record JAYEPQ010000020.1, read on the forward strand.
ATTTCCCACATTTTTGACTCTCAAAGGCTCTATCAGGAACAAACCATCATCAGCTCATATCATACCATGACACCTCACATAGCAGCTACTATCTGAAAAAGTCACTGAGAATATCTTAAACTCTACAGAACACCATTGTTCAGAATCCAACATGTCAACCAACTTCATATCTAGGAGACTGGAAACAAATAGAACTTTGTTATATTTTAAAATCTATTTAAATGGCAAGAAAACTTAGTTACGAAATATGAATATTTATCTTTCCCAAATTCAATGCCCTATTTCTAGAGTCCCAACCAGCTAATTCTTCATCCATCCATCTTGGTGATTCACACTCAAGGAATTTGTAAATTCTATTTAAAAAAAATAGAAGCATCAGTGTGTAATCAATAAACCACAACAACAACAATAACAATGCCTTTACCCCCATCGCTGGGGTCAGATCAGCATGTAATCATTTGTATCAAGAAAAGAATCTAACCGTGAAGGTGATCTTCCAAAGATCCTAATGGCATGAACTCATAAACAAGAAGCCGTTGATCTCCATCAGCACAATAGCCAATCAAATTCACTAGATTGGGGTGATGTAATAGACTGAGCATGAGGACCTCCACAAGAAATTCTCTATTTCCTTGAAGTCCATTCCTATCAAGTTGTTTCACGGCAACAACCTGGGGGAAAAAAGTCAAAAATAGTGAACCCAAAAATGCAAAGTCTCCAAAACCATTAAAACGTATTCAGGCGTATAATCTCTCTACATATGACAATGTCAAACAATATATATGAAAATTCAATAAGATGTCCAATAAATGAAATTAAATCACCTAACAGATGACATGTCGACATAAATCAAGACAAATTGCCATAACTTACCTGCCCAGTACTCTCTAAGCGACCTTTATACACACGACCAAAGCCCCCTTCACCCAGAAGACACTCTGGTCTAAAGTTCTTAGTAGCTGCAGCAAGCTCACGAAAAGTAAAGGTCTGTGCAGCAATATGTGCCTGTCCCCCCTCTTTCGTGGCTGACGCCTCCTTCTTAGAGTCAGAACCACTACGTAACTTTGATTTGTCTTTAGCACCAAGCATATCAGCATAAATCAATAATAAGATCAATAACACTAAAAAAAGAAACAGCTAATTGTATAAAAGGAAGGGTTAGTTATAACACTATTGGGGGTGTCTCACTAAGATCCCATTAAGATTCTTTTTCTCTTTTTTTTTTTTGGCAGAGAGACCCCCGATAGATGTACAAGTGCAATAGAAATAGTAAATTTTGTTAGACACCCAATAGTACAGGGATAGTTTCTGTAATTAACCTTAATAGGAATAGGGACTACTCTGTACGATCTTTAACTCTTATTGCACAAATATTGCATGGATCCAATAGTGGACATGTAAATATCCATAATAAGTAGTTTCTTGTGTAATGATCTAAATATTTGGATTTAGAACTTAAGGGCCCATTCTAACATTAGCAATATGAATCAAACACTTCGGCGGTTTCTACATCGAAGCATCACCGAGGCAACAACATAGTGCAACTCTGAAGGTTTTGTAACAAAAATGAGAAATCTTCTGAGCTATCAACAATGCAGGCTAGATTTCACACTATAAGAACGCATATGAACAAAATATGTCCAAAGCAAGGATCCAAAAAAATTTGCAATTAAATAAATTTATATCTGAGAGATCAAAATCAATTAGCAAGCAATGCCCCCTATCTGGGCAAATAGAAAATCTTACAAAAAACCCAAAACTTTAACACATAATGTTCTGTCTGAAATCTACTAGAAATTAAACTTAAGGCAAAATTTTAGTAAAAATTCCAACTAAATGGAAAAATTACAGACCAAATTCTCAAGATGCGCATCTCCGAATCTCACTGAAGGACCAAAATTTACCCCAATTATTATCAAGCACTATAACAAACAAGGCATCTACAAAATCCCAAATAATTCCAAGAAAAAAAAAAATACTACCAAAGAAATTCTAAATTTTTGTTACCTGAACTAACTCTCTCCTTCTTCAAATCCTTCACATCACCCTTCTTGCCCCCATCCTTCTCCTCTCTATCTGACGATCCAAAACATGGGAAACAACCCATCTACACCAAAAACCAAAACCCACCAACAAAACCCAGAAGGAAAAATAATTAAAGAAAATTAAAAATCGCAACTTTTCGGCCAAGATTGGATTTTTAAGGGCCAAGGCAGCTCCTTTCCGGCATTAAATCTGCTGCCATGGCGAGAATTCGCAGGCTGCAGGTCATCCGATGGGATTTCAGCGGATGGTTTCAGATCCGAGGTTATTATGGCAATTAAAGTTGGGTTCTTTCTTAGAAATGGAAAAATTAAATCTGGGAGAAAAGGGTAGAGGGGAAAAAATATAAAAGGGGAGAGAGAGAGCGTGTGTAACGAGAGAGAGAGAGAGAGAGAGAGAGAGAGAGTCAGCAACTGTTATGTGAGGGGACAGTCACTGTAAGAAGGGATGTGTAATAATCTAATTCAAGATTTGGGTAATTAGAGGATTAGGTTAACCCAAAGTGGGGCTCCCACTTTGGGAAGCTTAGTGGGTTTTGGGTTTTGGGTTTTGGGTTTTGGGTGTGCCAATTAGGATCCATTTTGTTTGGAAAATGGAAAATACTAATCTTGACACAAACCCATATAACTGGAGGAGAGTAGAGACTGACAGATGGAGCCCACTTGTGACTTGGTGGTCGGGCCCGTTTCGTCGGTCGGTTACTATTTTGTCGGATATATCTAGGCTTAATTAGTTTAAATATAACCGATAATGCATGCTTTCTGATGATAAGTAAGGAAAACAGTAACATTTATGAAATATAGTTATAACGTGATTATATAAATTTTTTTACCGAACATTATATGCGGTGTTGCTCAGACTCTACTAAAAAATCTTGTCGTATCAATATATGAGAGATCTCTTTTTACTTGCCACGTGGTTTAGAAGCATCACCGTTCCGAAATTTGGCCCCATCTCTGACCGACATATAGACTGACTTAGTAAAATGCATGTGTCAGTCTCATTGTCATACCGATGCCTATGAAATTTGTTTATTGTCACGTCATTTAGCATTTTCGATAGTTTAGGATGTAGGATCTTATTCGAATATAAGTCTCTGTTGACGGGGCATGACTTATTTATCAATTCCAAATTAGGTAAAGTTAGTTATATACCTTTTTTTTTAATCATATTTAATTAGTTATGTGCAATTTCCATTCATCAATATTATAAGAGAGTTTTCAAATGAGCACACCATTTTTCCTAGTGAGCCCACTTAATAACGGACCAACAATACACTATTAAGTGAACTCACTAGGAAAAATAGTGTGCTCATTTAGAAACTCCCATATTGTAAGCATCAACTTTTTAATATTTACTTTAAGGGGTATTTACTAGTTTGTCCCTCAAATCTTTATATATTATGATTTAGTCCCCCAAATCTTCATATTTAGGATTTAGTCCTCCAAATCTCCTAAGTTACAACAATTTAGTCCCCCTGATAACTTTCCCGTCTAACTTGACATAAGCATATTAATTTAATTTTTTTAATTATGAAATGACAAAAATGTCATTCCCCTTTATACTACCCGACATCCCCAAATTTTTCCTCCCCAATTCATTCGTTCCCAAATAACGAATCCCCAATTCATTCGTTCCCAAATAGCGAACCGAGGCGAAGCGATCGATGAATCGACGAATCGGGGATCGAGGATCGGCGATCTGTGTGGGGATTGGGGATCGGGGATCGGCGTGGGGATCGGCGAATCAGCGATCGGCGAATCGACGAATCGGCGTCAGCGATCTTGGGGATCGACGAATCGGCGATCGGCGTGGGGATCAGCGTTGGAGCGGTGATCTGCGTGGGGAGCATCGACCGGTGATCTGTTAGGGGTTATAGGGTAAGTGTAGTTAGGGTTTTTTAAGATTTATGTTGAATTGAAATTATTATTTACTAATTAGATAGAATTGATAACAAATGAACAAGAAAATCTTTGTCACAAAAAGGAAATAATTACTATCATTTTGTTATAACATGTTCATGCTATAAGAAAGGAAAAAAAAACTCATTTTAATAACATGTTCATGCTATAAGAAAGAAGGGGAAAAAAAAAACTCATTTTAATAACATGTTTCGGGATAAATGAGTACTTAAAAATTCTTAATTTCTTACCCACGTCAGTACATGAATTGATTAAATAATTAATGAGTGATTTATTTGTGGAACCTTTTTTAATTAGTGAGATCTTATTAAATTATTAGGGGAGCGTCGAACGGCGATCTGTTAGGGGAGCGTTGAACGGCGATGCTGTTTTAGGGTTTTTTTATTTGAAAATTAGAAAAGTAGCTTATGCTATTTTAGGAGTTTTGGTCTGTTCAGTTAGTAGTTTGTATTTTATAATGCACCAATAAATTACTAGTTTGTATTTTTTTTTGATAGAAATTATTGTTTTATTTTGTAGAATGGATGCCAGTATTATTGAAGTAATTCTACGCTACAATAGTTATTGGAAACTAATTCCTAGAACAGGCCGGAAAAAATATGAGTGTGGGAATCAAAAAAACAATTAGAGTTGACGTTAATGATATAACACTGAGGAGTTTTGTATAACAGATTGCCCAGTTCCTTCCTATAGCCCGAGGGTATTTGCTGAATCTTTCATACACTATCCCAAATATAAAACCTAGGTTATTCGGATCCATCAAAACAAATTTAGATTTTATTCGAGTGTTGAGGGAACATCTCCTGAGAAAGAAAGTTGAGATGTTCTTGGTGCTAGATGAGGGAGATAGAAGAAAAGGAGATAGTAGGGTTGATAATGATAGATTTGTTTCGTGGGATGATATTTTGGTTGAGGAAATAGAAGGAGATCATGTGGGTAATGATGGCCTTAATTGTGATGCAAGGGATGATGGGCATAGTAATGAGGGTTTGTGTGAACTTGTGGTTGTCGAAAATGAAGAAAGAGCTGAGAATGATACAGATGAAATTTGTTCAGAAGATGGCTACCATTCATTTCATAGCTCAGAATTCGGAGATTCTAATTGTAGTGATGTAGAGAGTAGTGAGGGTCGTATATACTCAACGGATCTCGAAAATCCAGAAATAAGTTTGGGAAAAAAATTCAAAGATATAGCTGAGCTCAGATTTTATCTTAGACAATATAGCATAAAATCTAACTTCAATTACAAGGCCCAAAAGAACGATTCAGTTCATTTTGTTGCATGCTATATTGCAGAGAATTGCCCATGGAGAGTTCGGGCTAAAAAATTAAATGATGGGAAGAGTATGGAAATATCAAAAATAGGTGGTAACCACACTTGTGTGGGTGTCAACAAGTGTTTGAACATCCAGGCAAATTCAAGCTGGATTGCACAAACAATTCTAGGGGAGGTAAAGACAAATCCGAACATCTCACCTAGAGAGATCATACACACAATCCATAACAAATACCAATTGAAGTTAGTATACCATATGGCTTGGAGAGGCAGAGAGCAGGCAAGGGAGAGTATTTTTGGCAATGTAGACAAAAGTTATGATTATGCAGAGAGTCTACGTCTAGAGTTGTTAAGGAGAAATCCTGGATCTCATGTTGATTTAATGGTTGTCTCTGACAGAAGTTTTTTGAGGATATTTGTTTACTTTAAAGCTTGCATTGATGGATTTAGATTGGGCTGTAGGTCTCTAATTGGCCTTGATGGTTGTCATCTTAGGGCCAAGTACCTCGGCATGTTGCTCTCTACTACGGCACTCGATGGGAATAATGGTTTATTTCCTATTGCATTTGCAGTTGTTGAGAGAGAAAGTGGTGATACATGACACTGGTTTATGAAGAATTTGCAAACAATATTTCAGGGAGACTTGAATGGGTTATCTTTCATCTCTGATCAAGAGAAGGGGTTGCAGGAGGCACTTAGTATATTATTACCCGACAATGAATACAGAGTGTGCATGAGACATTTATGGAACGTTTTCAAGAAGAATTTTTCAGGAGATTTCTTTGAGCAGACCGTGTGGAATGCAGCCAGATCATATTAGAGTTTTAGAGTTAATTCACATTTTAAATTCATATTTTGTATCAACTGATATAAAGAATTCAATTTTTGCAGGTACAAACTTGCATATGCAAAACCAATTGCAGCGCTGTCATCAAAGGACCAATTGATTTCTATTGATAAGGGCTACATAATTGAACCACCTAATGCAAGGAGACCTAGAGGAAGACCTAAGAAGAAAAGAATACAGCTAAAGGGGGGAGATGATAGGTCGAGTCCATCTTGTCAAAAAGGATTCACAAATGTACTAGATGTCAAGGATATGGCCATCACAAAAATACATGCAAGCAGCCACTTCACACTTCTGGGAGTGAAGATGTTGCCTCTTCTATTGGTGCTACACAAGTTCCTTCAAGGTATCATAGGTAAAAAGAAATTAGAGTTATAAGTTATGACTATATTATTATTGTCTATGCATGTTCATAATAATGTTGCAACCAGGTCCTGTACTGCAATGTCAAAAAGGAGGTGATTCGGGTTAATAGGGGTGGGGGTCATTCCCAAGGAGTTCAAATAGAGTCGGCACCATCTATTCCTGCTTATCTGAGATTGAAGTATTTCATAGCATATACTCTATACACTTATGCTTACAAATTGTACAATACGTTACATGATTTTATGTTTTACTATAGGGCACAACCCATTCAGAGAAGAGTAAAGGAGCTCCCAATCAGAGGAAGGAGTGTACAACATGTACAGCCACATGCACACAGAGATGCACAACCACATGCAGGACAAACTCCGCAGCCACTAACATGGATAGGAAGTTCTGATCCACCATCTCAAACGCAACAATTGCAGACAACTCCCCGAGATGCAGAATAAGAGCAATATTTGTTGAAAAAAATTACGCTGAAAAAAAATTGAAAATTTGTGGTAGTGAGCTTTGTTATTGAAAAAATTTGTAATTTGATATTGTGTTGAGTTGTGTGTTGTGATTTGAAACGATGGTAAGATTAACAGTTTCTTGAGCTCTGTTGTGTTGTGATTTGAAAAAATTTGATACTTATTTATTGTGATGTTATTGAACAATTTGTTACTTATTTATTGTGATATGGATGCATTTGTCAAAATATATATGTGGCCTAATTGATGTCAAATTTGTCAAATACTTGTAATGAGCTATGTTGATGAATTTGAGCTTTTTTTATTTGTCAAATATTTGTGATATGTTGTCAAATATTTGTGATAAGTTGTCAAATATTTGTTACTTTTTTATTGTGATATGTTGATGAATTTGGCCTAATTGATGAATTTGGACTTTTTTTTTTCCAATACACACTTCTCTGGACTGAGAACCTGTTCTCAGTCTAAAGAACATATATTTAGCAATTTCATAAATATACGTTTGCTTTGGTACATGACAAATGTTACTTGTCCAAGTCTATGGGCTAGAATGTTATGCTTTATTCATATGTTATTCCTTCACATACAAATTATAATGTCTTATTCACTACTTGTATTCGTTCTGCAACTTTCTATATATTGATTTGTTCTATAATTTGTTGTAGAGTGGCATATTGGACAAATTCTTAGTGGATGGTTTATTAAGATATTTTGTACAATATGATCTGTTTTACACTTTTTATTGCTTTTGAGTGGGCTTTTTTTTTTCCATTACACACCTCTGTTCTCTGGACTGAGAACATGTTCTCAGTCTAGAGAACAGAGGCACCTAGGTTTGATCAGCCACACTACCTTATGGCAACGGAAACTCAAATTCATTCTCTTTTTTTGTTACTCTTTTAGGAAAAAAAAAATGCATGAACATGAACCCAATAAAGAAAAGGAGAATAGAGGAAGAAGAGATAAGTAGAAGAGAGAAGGAAGAGATGAGAAATAATGAAGAAAAGAAGAAGAGAGGAGGAAAAGAGAAGGAGAAGAGAGGAGGAAGAGAGAATGAATAAGAAGGGGGTAAAATGATAATATCAGATCAAAAATTAAACTGTGTTAGGAAAAATCAGGGAGGGGGACTAAATTGTTGTAACTTAGGAGATTTGGGGGACTAAATCCTAAATATAAAGATTTGGGGGACTAAATCATAATATATAAAGATTTAAAAGACAAACTAGTAAATACCCCTTACTTTAATAGCAATTGGCAATCGGACTCATGTCTTGTATATGAAGCTTTTTTTAATTATTAGCAATTGTCGATAATAAATTTTTTTAATCACTTTCCAAAATAGCTATAAAATATAAAAAAAAAAATCATAAACCAAACTAAGGGAAAATATTTTCTAATCAAGACCAAACTGGACTTGGTAAGTCCGGATTCATTATCTAGAGGAATCTGATTTTATTATATGCGAATACATCTACATGATGAATATAGACTTGGTTGGTATGTTTTTCAATTTATCTTATTCTATATTAATTATTATCCTTCTTTCTATACTTATTAACTAATATATACTTAAGACAATTGGAAATGATTAAAAGAAAGAAATTATTTTTCTAAAATGGTGAAAAATAAATAAAAAATATTAGATAAAAATAAAGAAGAAAATTATTTATCTTGAAGAAGGAAAATGATATTCTCCGATATTAATTGTTATTCTTTTGTGTGTTGCTGATTAGTGTAGGTTATGATGGTAATTAGTTCATATAAAAAAAAGAAGAAAAATACATTTCATGTTAAAAATTATTTTATAAAAAAGGTTTTTTTTTTTTTGAAATAAATAGTCATAGTTTATTTACTTGTTGATTATAACACTTAATAATTGAAACGATGAGAAAGAATGGTTTAATTATGCATTAAAATTTTTAAATACTAATAAATTATAGGTATTATTAATATGTAACCAACTAATCAGAACTTAACAAGTCTGAAATTAGCATTTAGATAAATTCGGAAAATTCAAATCCTCATTAGCATCTCCACCCTTCAGCTACTTAGAAAGTAGTTAACATCTTCACGAAACTTATACCCACTCTACTCTGATTTGCACGAAAACCTACTTTTTTTTATTGATGGAAGGTTAAAATTACATATTGAATCGTCCAATAACTTCTCCTCATCAAAGAGAATCTGAATCCATTTCATCGGAGAGGACCCAAATCCTATAATATAAATTTGACTAGTCTACACCAATACAAACTCAGTAAATTTTCAAATTTTGAAGAGAATTTCAATTCCCCATGCAAATGAGTGGTTGTAATCTAATGGACTAACTCTTCGGTGTATGAGGATGAGGACCGTCTAAATACAATCATAGTATCCTTTTGATTTGTACTAATATATACTTTACGCTGAAATTAACTATCTAAATATTTAGTTAACAATAAATATTACACTAAGAACAGTCCTTACCATTTTATAGAAGCGATAGAGAAGCCATTTTAGATAGTCTTTGACTTTGTTAGGGTTGCAGTCAAATGTGGTCAAATAATTGACACTCAAAACCAAGTTTTCTATTTTTTTTTTTTTTTTTTCAACTAGTTTGTGGTCAACTGTCAAGATTATAAAATTTAGGTTGACTTTTGAAATCTATTTATAATAACTTGACCTAGATTTGCAAATCTAAGCCAATATAGGATTGGTGCTATTTGTTAATGTTTGTTTATTACCAAGCCCCCGTTGACCTTCGAGGAGCCAATCAAGTAACTCATGGTGCTATTTGACCTGTCAGAAAGTAGTATATATTTGACCAATTAATCAATATTGTAAATTGGAAACTGTAATTAAGTAGCCAACTGAGCGAGTTGGTGTACGCTGATGGAATGCGTGCATGTAGGCATAAGGAATGATAATGGGCGTGTCTACGAGACTAATTTTTTATCCATTCTATTCAAAATTTTGAATTTAACATGCCAAAAATTGATACATGAACATGTCCATTACCATCCTAGACACTAACATGCAAAAGCAGACCAACTCTCATGCTAGGATGGCTAGTCGCCTTTTCAAATAACTGGCTTTTCCAAATAACTCTGTACCCAATTCAAATGCCTGGACCCATTCCTGCTAGTGTGACCACACTATCTACCTGGTCTCCAATTATTGTGGAACAGGCTAAGGATCAAGCACCAGAGGTAAGAGTTGCCAATTATTGGGTTGATTAATTAAAACCTAACATATCTAACTTGAGGGGTTGACAATTTCTCTCTTTGTTAGGTTGCAATACATCAACCAATTTCATCATAAATCATGCTAATCTCTCTCTTCATATTATAAACTTTCTAATAAGGAGCCTTGATTAGGCATTATATGCTAACAAGATTGAGCCTTTCAAGCTTCTTGCTAACAAGATAGAGCTCCGTTAAAGATGGATGGTGAGTTGTTATCCCTCGCGTTTCATTAAAAAAAAAAAAACTTAATAAAACATTTAGTATGTATATAACTATCATACTAAAATAGACAAAAGAAAAGAAAAATATAAAAAAGAAGTAAAGAAAGAGAGACAACCCCGCTCTTCATCTTCTTGGGCTTCTCATCATGGAGCTCTTGTGATAATATATGATAACTTGTATTTTTCAAGAATTAAAGTGAATTTTCTCTATTTTATTTGTTAATTAATCATGAGGCTGATCTAGTCTAGAGAATACCTTTAGTTTTGTTTTTCTTAAATGATGAGATTTTCCAATATTTATAACTTACATATCATGTAATTTCGCATTTTCAACTCTTACATTTCATCCTTTTGCTAAAAATCGACCAGTTACTACTCTTAAAAGAAAATAGTTTTAGACTAATTATACCCTCGCTCTTTTTTTGTAAATTTCTCACAATAATACTCTTAGAAAATAAATAGTTAGTAAGTTATATGATTTTTAAGAAATAAATAATTAAAACTATTATTATTACTGCATATAGTTCCTTCTAAAAAATTAAATTAAACTTAAAATACAATTAAAATTCCTTCTAAAAAGAGTCAAAATTTAATTGAGCAATTTTTGAAAAGGAACGTCACTTTTAATATCAATTTAAATTCCTCCTTTAAAAAATTAGGTTAACTAAACCCAATATAGTTTCTAAAAATAAAATAATTATTAATTACTATTTTAAAATAACTAATTATTGAAAACTACTATTACTAATATGTAAACTTCCTTCTAAAAAAGAAAGCTCTATTTAAAATTTAATTAAAAAAATATAGATTTGAATAAATAAATAATGATTGAATTATAATTTTTAAAAATAATTTATTTATTTTTTTATCAATGATCATAATCATCCAATCTCAATTCTCACTTTCAATGTAAGTGGAGTTCAAATTCCTATCCTCTTGAACAATAATCATAGTCATTAAATTTGATTAAATGTGTATAACATTTAACTTCTATTTTCATTTTTGTGTATAATTGGCTATTAAGGTGAAATAAAATATGTAGTTATTTTTTATATTCAATGCACCCAAATAAATTGTTTGAAAAGAACATGTGGGGCTAAATTTTTTATTAAAAAAAAAAAAAATCTTAGAAGATAGAGGAGTTGTGAAGCCCATGGGCCTCCAAATATGTAGCCCATTTATGAACATAGTGATGAACTAGCTTCATATGCCCAATGCATTACTAATAATTTATATAGAGAATTCATGTTCCTACCAAAATTTAAAAATTCGCTACACTTATTACTTACAATTACAAATTATATTTTTACATGCAACTAAATAAACAAACTAGACATAACGAAACTACTACAAGATATTAATTATGTTGAAAGGCTCTCCCATTGCACCAAAACTTCGAAATTGTGGTGAGAGTTGAGAGAACTTATTTTGCATTTTAACACGTCCTCGCAGATTGAAAACCCATTTTAGAAGGGTCCTTCAACATGGTGTCAGAGCAACCCAACTTCAATTCCTGTCGGGCGTGCATTTAATTGCGATTTTAAAAAAAAATTATACCGCTACGTAAAGTTCAGGTTTCTATCCAAAATGGACATTCAACCTACAGGAGCGTGTTAAAATACAAAATAATTTTTCTCAACTCTCATCATAATTTCGGAGTTTTGATGCAGTGAAAGGGTCCTTCAACAAATTAAGAAAGAGTCTAAGCGTGCCTAAAACAGCAAAATCATAGCCAAACATAGTGTGTAAATGAATTGCCTATTATTGCAAAAATCACCGAATTGTGTTGAATTGTGTTGGAATGTGATGTCTAAGAAGGTATCATCTTTATTTATGTTTATTGCAAATATTACCTACCATCCACTTCTTCAAAACGCTCGCTTGTTAAGTTGTTACTTCTTGAAAATTCGTGTGCATCATGTCTCGTCGAAGATCAACATGTGTATGTATTTTGTAGCAAGTGAGAGAACCATGATAACTGCAAAGGTTGTTTGGCAGGAATATTTTATTCAATAGAAATGGAACTCGCAATGAAAAATATTATTGATTTTCGATACGAGCAATTGCAGTCTTTGAAGTCTAGTCCTAGTAAAATAATGATAGGATTTCAAAAAAAAAAAAAAAATCCCTTCTATGAATTGCATTGGATGAATGTTAAAATATATAAACATACTTTATTAATTTATATTAGGCATTTGAAGTATGATTATGATGAAAAAAAGCCATGAGAAATATTTTGCTTGATTCAACCTCTTCTCATATTAGCATAGGTGCCACAGGATCAACCTTCAGAGCTTCAAGAACATGACCAAATTCATTTTATTACTAGGTAAAATTTAGAAAACTTTTCTATTCTATTAGATTCATTGATTTTTTCCTACATAAGATTTTACGATAACATCTTAGTTGTACTAATATTAGTCAAGTGAGTTTGTTGCATAATAGTTCATGATAATTATATGGGTTATGAATTTTTATCCTGTAGTGATTAATTCCAATAAAAAAATAAGAAGAGAGTTAGTGCATATCGAATTAACCGAACTGATCTTCTATGGACAAGACATAAGCACCTACCACTAGATACCAGTGGAGTTTCATATCAATTTGGGTAAGATCTCCAAAGATGACTTGATCTACTACAGTTGGAGACTTAAGAAAAAGACATGCAATGCCCAGGATGGGAGCCTGAAGGCGTAGATGAGGTAACATACTCAGGAGAGTAGAGAGGTGATCACAACTTGATGTATGATTATTGTATGTACTCAGTTTACCAAGTAGCTTGATATTTATGTATAGTTTTCTCCTTTGAAGAAGACATCACTATATAATATTATAAATTCTAATATGTTTCATTAAGACTATTAAATGGAACGGGGAGTACACACCCACCGTTTATTCTAAAAAACCAATGGGAAGGGAATGTCAACTATGAGAATATGTCACAGGTACGGATCAAAAGAACGTCGAATCGTGGCATCTCAGAGTAGGTTATGATCGACTTTATGCTAGATATAGATAGATATGGCCAGTGCGATAGCTAGATATATACTTTTTCCATCAGTTGACGTGAGAGAGAATCCGAGGAAATGCATGTACGTTAGCTTTTATGGATGCCCAAGTTGTTTGTTCGTGCAGGGGATAAGGAACCAAAGCAAATGGCTAGAGAGAGAGAGAGAGAGAGAGAGAGAGAGAGTACGTTGAGCTAATATCGTGTTTGTGCTTTGTTGATGTGCATGCATGTTGATCGTATATGGGGGTGGCCATGCTACTGAAAAGGTTTGAGTAGACACATCGATTGTGCATGTTACAAACCGTGGTATCGGCCGTACTCAAGAGTTACTTTCAGTCTCTAGAAAGATCCTCTAGCACCAATACAGCTATAACGTCTCCCCCCCATATATATAAGAAAAATGAAAATGAGCTGATAACTCATGTAAGTTATCTGAGTTGTAGTTCATTTTCACTATCTCCATAATCTTTTTTAAAACATTTCTTTAGCATTATGATCTCGATCTATAGGATTCACTCATATCCAATTTCTTACGTTTTAGTTTTGATTTAGTCCTCTATCAAGTTAATATAAAATTAATGGTTTTCAATAAATAAAATATTTCGTATGCATTTAATGAAAAGGTAAATGAATTCCAAAATTTATAAAATTTAATCCAAAAGAAATTAAAGAGATAGAGAGAGAAATTGTAAAAAAAAAATTGAAAAAAAAAATATTAGATCATAATAGTTTTGCCGCTAGCTCACGTAACTTTTCCTGAGCTGGTGACTCACCTACAGTAATATATATATATATATATATATATATATATATATATATATATATATATATATATATATATATATATATATATATATATATATAATGTAAGATTACTGTAAATTAGCCGCTAGAAAATTTATGTAAAAAAAACCTAAAATTAAATGAAGATCTCATTATCTTTTTCAATTTTTTTTAGAGTCATGGTCTCCACTTCCTTAGTCTCTTGAGCATCAAATTTCATGAATTCTGTCAGTTCATATAAGTTATGTAAGTTGACAATGAAAAATAACAATTCTATATTTTAAAAAAAAAAAAATCTGGATCATGATATCCACCTTCTTAGTTTTTAGATCAAATTTTAAGGATTTTAGCACTTATTTGTCATTCCATTTGAATCAAGTGGATAGGGGATGAAGTATTTATCGAAAAGATGATGACTTAATCTTTAATTGTTTTAGGTTGACTTGGTCTGTAAGTCATCTCTTTTGAACACGATAATAAAGATCTTGATCTTATTTTCTTGACGGCTCTTTTTTGATCTTCTAGCATTTGATTTGATTAATAAATGGATCATTGAATCCCTTTGGGAACGACTTGATAGGAGAGCCCTTTTCTTGATAGTGTATTTTGAACCAAGGAGAATCACTCTATGATCTAGAAGAGTGGGAGGATTTTAATGAAGAAAAGGAAGAAGATGATCTTGATAATTCTTTTTTCTTTTCTTTTCTTTGATATCACGATCTCCAAGAGTATTTTCAATTTGGAGATGATTAGTATTTATAAAGTTCCAATTCCAAATTAATCCCCTCCTTTTAAGTCTCGTGAAAGAATAAATAAATGGTTAGAAACAAAGTTTAAAAACCAATTCAATTCATGTTTGAAAACCCATATTGACAAAGTTATGAGTGAAGTCACTGGTGGATCAATTGATGGCTCTATTGATAATTGCTCTCCGTCTAGTAAAGAACGGTGAGTCACCGGTGGGCTCACCAGCGGGCCCACCGATGGCTTCTCGGGTAGCCAGGGGCAACAACTCTCGAGTTGCAATTATGTTGCGCCACGTTTTAGAAAAATAGTTATAACTTTTAATCCTAAAGTTCGATTGAGATGATTCAAGTGTCATTGAAAAGAGACCAATAGAATTTCAAAAAACTTCTTCCTACGGAGATTTTTCCAATGCGTTTTTCATTTAAGTCAAAACTAGCATTGAAATTGATATTGCTGTATCGCCTTTAGCATACTTGATTTTTGCTTTATTTCAATGTATGTTTTGACTTGTTTTTTTTATCATAGAACCTATTTATAATCTCTAATCATTATTTTTTAGCGTGCACATGTATGTGTATATTTATACACACACACATGAAGGTACTACCAACGAAACTTATGCATTAGTGCATTTATTTATTTATTTATTTTGTTAATTTTTAAAGATTACAAGGCAACCAAGATATCCTTTTGCATGTATTATATATTGCATCGAAGCTAAATACAAACATAGAGACATTAACGACGGTAATTCCACTAGACGTCTCTTTCCAATAATCTCGTATCTCAAAAGAAAATTAAGAAGAATGATGCATATATTTATACAAATAAATAGCATCCTTAAAACTTGAATATTTTCAATATATCTAGTATATAATGTAATACTTTTATTTCAAAATCGAAACTATGGAGCAATCACCTTGATAGCTATGAAGAATCAAAGGCATAAAGACATGCATAGGTGGGCATTACATATTCCTCTATAAGAATAAACCAAGAAAGCATTTCTGATATATCTCTTTAAAGTTCTCGAGTCAATATCATTT
The DNA here is from genome assembly GCA_036321105.1 of Dracaena cambodiana. Taxonomy (NCBI): domain Eukaryota; kingdom Viridiplantae; phylum Streptophyta; class Magnoliopsida; order Asparagales; family Asparagaceae; genus Dracaena; species Dracaena cambodiana. Next base: position 29,653,034 of record JAYEPQ010000020.1, read on the forward strand.
TAAAGTTATATCACTTCGTTTTGTTACATATACGTGTTTACCGCGAAATTCTTACTTTCTTTCATTGCCATAGATTACAATAATTTTCAAAGTTTACAATGAAAGAATCAAAAGAAAACAAACGAGAGGATTTATATTATGTTTCTCTCTCTTTTACAAAAGATGTGGATTCTTGATGTGGTGATGAGATCAAGTACGTAGACCTTGTTGACGATCTGATGTGAAGATTACTGTTGAGGGAAGGAGAATAGGCGGCCCTAGCTCTCCTTACTGGTCAGGACGCTTCAAATCTCTCACACGTAACTTGATCTGCTAATGATCCTCCAATAGTTCTCTTATGAAGGCTATTTATGTTGCGAAAATAAGATATCTTACCCACACAAATAGGCATCCAAAATAGTCACATAAAAACTAATGACAGAAAATAAAGAAACTAATGTAAAGAAGAGAAGACACAAAATTTAACGAGATTCGATAAATATTACATATGTCCTCGGGTGCGAACAATCAATCCACTATCACCAAAATTTCAAATAATAAAGATCTCTGACAAATTGGAAAATCCCCCAAGAATAGAAGAATTTTTCCAAAACCCAAAAATCTAAAATTACAGCTTGGAATTTTTGAAATTTAAAAACTTTCCAAAATAAAACATGTTTTCTCAGAACAGTTTTATAAAACAACTAATTATTTTTTGGATACTCAAAATCAAACACCTAAGACCCTATTTATAAGACTCATAGGTGGTGTTTCCTTAGCTCATAACCGATGTGGAGACTAAAAGAGTCACACTCAAATTTAACAATTCCTCCTTGGCCGATAAGGCCCACATCATCAGCGCCTCCAAATTAAGATTTTCAAACTGTCAAAACATTGACCAAATCCAAACAATACTTGAATTTCGTCGAAGTCACCATCTTAGTCATTATATCAGCGGGATTCTCTGCAGTTCTAATTTTATGAAGTGGTATCTTCTCATCTTCAATAATTTTTCACATAAAGTAATACCTGACGTCGATATGCTTTGTTCGTGCATGATAGATTTGGTTTTTTGCTAAGTGAATTGTACTATGGTTGTCACAATATACAGTAACATGTTTCTGAATAATCCCCAAGTCTTCAAGCAACCCCTGTAACTAAATTGCCTCCTTTACAGCCTTTGTAACTACTATATACTCTACTTTTGTTGTAAACAGAACAACCATGGACTGCAAAGTAGAGCTCCAACTTATTGATATTTTAGAAAGAGCAAACACATAACCAGTAGTTGATCGACGTTTATCCAAATCACATGCATAGTCAGAATTAACATATCCAACTACAGACGACCAAGAGTATCATCACGCCCAAATTCCAAACTAACATCTACGGTGTTTGGAAGATACCGTAGAAGCCATTTCACAGCCTACTAATGTTCTTTTCCAGAATCATGCATATACTCACAATGCCAACTGCGTGTGAAATAACAGGTCTCGTACACACTATAGTATATATTAAGCTACCAATTGCATTTGAATAAGGAATGCTCGACATATAATCACGTTTCTTATCAGTGCTATGAGATAAAACTGCACTTAACTTAAATGAGAAGCAAGTGGGATACTCACAAGTTTTGATTGTTATGTCATACCAAAACTCTGTAACATCTTCTTCAGATATTGTTTCTGAGACAACCAAACATTTCCTCTCTTTCGATCTCTGCTTTTCTCTATGCCAAAAATCTTTTTAGTTTCACCCAAATCTTTATTCCAAACTCTTGATTCAACTGAACTTTTAACTTTTCAATCTGTTCTTGGCTCTTTGAAACTATCAGCATATCATCCACATACAAGAGTAGATAAATGAAAGACTCATCATGTAACTTGCGAAAATACACACAGTGATCAAATTTGCTTCTAATGTACTTTATCCTATCATAAACCCATCAAATCGCTTGTACCACTGCCTCGAAGATTGCTTCAATCCGTACAATGATTTCTTCAATTTGCAAACCCAATTTTTTCCATCTAGCTAAGTCATATAGATTTTCTCTTCCAAATCACTGTGTAAAAATATGGTTTTCACATTAAGTTGAACTAGTTCCAAATTAAACTGTGCTACTAAGACTAATATAATCCGAATGGAAGAATATTTAATGACCGGAGAAAATACCTCATTATAATCAAGTTCTTCCTTCTGAGCGTAGCCTTTCGTCACTAATCTTGCCTTGTAGTAGATATCATTCTTGTCAAGAAATTCTTCTTTCTTTGCAAATATCCATTTTCACCCAATTGTTTTCTTAAGTTTAGGTAGTTGAGCTAACTCCCAAGTTTGATTCTACTGAAGAGACTGCATCTCTTCATCCATTGCTCTCTTCCACTTCTTATCTTCTGAACTTCTAATTACTTCTCTATAGGTGGAAGGAATATCATCTACAACTGAAAATGCATAAGTCACCATTGTATCAAGGAAACAAGTAGGTTTCTTAATTTCTCGATGTGGTTAGTCATGTGCAATTAAGCTTGGTTGCTGTGGAGATTCTTGGGTTGAAATATCTTCCTCTTTTTCTTCAACATCCTCTTCTGCTACTGAACTGTCGATATAAACTGTGTCAACTCTGCCTTTTTCAAACTCCACCTGTTGCGGAGCACTCTCCACCTGCTACTGAACATTACTGGTCTTTTTTGCTTTTCCAGAATTACTAAGTGTCACCTTTTCACCATGACAGATTCATCAAAGGTAACATCCCTGCTAAAAATAATTTTCTTCGAATTTGGACACCAAAGGCGATATCTTTTCAAACCCGAGGTTATTCCCATGAACAATGCTTTCTTAGCTCTTGTATCCAACTTAAACTCCTTCACATAATAATAAGCAGTTGAACCAAACACATGTAAAGAATCATAATCATAAGCAGGTTTTCCAGACCATATCTCAATCGGTGTCTTGTTTTCAATCATAGTTGATGATAATCAATTAATGAGATGACACGCATAAGTCACTGTCTCAGTCCAAAATCCATTGCTTAACTCAGCATTAAGCAACATACACCGAACCTTCTCCAGCAAAATCCAGTTCATGCGTTCTGCCACCTCATTTTGTTGTGGTGAATGTTTGTTGGTGAAGTATCGTACAATACTTTCATCTTGGCAAATTTTCAGAAACGAATATCTTTTATTCTCACCACCGTTGTCTGATCTAAGTTTCTTTATCTTCCTATCTGTCTAAGTCTTAATCATCTTTTTCAATTTCAGAAAAATTCTCAATACTTCATCTTTAGTCTTCATTAGATACACCCAAACTCTTCTAAAGTAATTATTAACAAAAGTCACAAAGTAATGCATACCTCCCAAAGAAGGTGTTCTAATAGGACCCCAAATATCAGAGTAAATATAGTCCAAAATTCCTTCAGTATTATCGATAGCGATGCCAAACCTTACTCTTGTCTTCTTTCCCATAACGCAATACTCACAGAAATCTAATTTACATGTTTCTGCACCTTTTAGTAAGCCATTCTTCACTAAATTCTGCAAATCTCTCATACCTGCATGACCAAGTCGCATGTACCACAACATGATTGTTTCTGTATCTGTATCATCTTCAGATATTGTAGCTGTTGATCCAATAACTGTACTATCCTGAAAATAGTATAAGTTATTCTTCCTTGTACCTTTCACCACAAGTGCGCCCGAAGTGACTCTGAGAACTCTATTTCGGATAGATATAGCAAAACCTTTTGTTTCTAACTCTCCCAAAGAGATGAGATTTTTCTTCAAATCCAATACATACCAAAAACCTGTCAAAACTCTACTTGATCCATCATGATTATTTAAACAGATTGAACATATCTCAGTTGTCTTGCAAGAGTTGTTGTTGCTCATGAAAACAGCTATTTCATCAAACTCTTCAAAATTGAAGAACTACTACTTATGAAGACACATATAATAGGTGTATTCAGAATCCAAAATCTACTCATCAGAATGAGAAACTAAAAGTAAACCAACCAACGCAAAATCTAAGTCATCATCTTCACCCTTGGCTATACATGCATTAGAATCATCTTTACATTTATATTTCTTTTTCAACTTTGGACAATTTTTCTTCCAATGTCCTTTTTTATGACAAAAACTATATTCATCTTTATCAGGTCTATCTCTTGAATGTGATCTGCCTCTCTGATTGGATTTACAACTTTGAGATCGGCCTCTGGCAGATGCTCTTTCTGATCTTTCTTCTTGATTTCATAATTGTACAATACAATGTATACTTCATCAAAACTCACGTTATCCTAATTACCACGAAGGAGAATAGTGACAAGATGATCTTACTCATCAGGAAGAGAGGCCAGCAATAATAAAACTTTATCTTCATCTTCCAAATTTAACAAATCTGCTATTAATTTATTAAAAGCAATAATATGATCATTGATGGATGTACATGGCTGATATTAGAAGCGAAACAATTTCTTATTTAAATAGAGTCGATTCTCACTGCTCTTTTCATAACTTGTTTTCCAGCTCACTTCACATCTTACTTCCAGACGTCTCTCTTATGAATGGATACTTCTGTTTCCTTATGAGATAAGATTGAATGGTACCACATGTTTGGCGATTAATTCTTTTCTATTCTTTATCGGTCATTTTCTCTGACTTCTCGTCTTCCAGAGCAATATCTAACTCTTGTTGATAAAAAATAACCAAAACCTCACATTGCCATATGCCAAACTTGTTATGGCCATTAAACTTCTCAATTTTGAACTTTGCATTAGTCACAGTAACGTTAGCCGGTGTAAATGAAGAAGTTTCCGTCATTTTTCAATAACTTGCCAAGATCGAACATTAGGCTCTGATACCACTTGTTGTGCAAAACAGATATTTTACCTACATAAATAGGCACCCAAAATAATGTCACACAATAACTAATGGCAAAAAATAAAGAAATTAATGCAAATAAGAGAAGATATAAATTTAACGAGGTTCAGTAAATATTACCTACGTTCTCGGGCGCTAACAATTAATCCACTATCACCAAAATTTTAAATTATAAAGATATCTGATAAATTGGAAAGTCCCTCAAGAATAGGAAGATTTTTCCAAAATTCAAAAACCAAAAATTATAACTTGAAAATTTTCAAATTTGAAAACTTTCCAAAATAAAATATGTTTTCTCAGAATAGTTTTATAAAATAACTAATTATTTTTTGAATACTCAAAACCAAAAATCCAAGGCCCTATTTATAGGCCTTAGTTGGTTATGAAGGTTTTCTTAGAGATAGAGATGGAAGATCTTTATATTCATCAAGGATTTTAATCAAATATTTGATCATGATTTGGATGTCTAGATCTTATATCATGGTGGGATTTAATTTGAATATTGGATGATTTGAATCTCAATTAAAACCAACTACAGATTCTAAAAATCTATCAACGCGAGGCTATCAGCCTTGGAGCACGAAGCTAAGAATTAGCTTCGCATTTCGTTCTCAATGTGAGGCTATGTTGTAGCCTCGCATTTGTCTGGCTGCGAAGCCATTATTACTCTTTCCTTTTCTTCAAAATTTTCTCTTCAACAATAAGTATCTATTGGTATTTCTAAGCACCAAATTTGTATCTTGCTAGTTTCTTCTGTTATATATATGTTGGAATAGACTTTCTTTATTCTATCCGATGATGTCGGGTCCAACCGAAAGCATAATGGGTCTAAAAACAAAACTGAGAATCAGTCTGACCCAAAAGTTTAAGCTGTTAGGTAAAGGCCCTAAGTTTGTATTTAAATTCATAGATTTTTTTTTGTCATATCCGATCCGATGTGGAATTATATTCACATATGAACAATTAACACTATGCAAGTGCCTCAATGACAAACCATCGATAGTAGTACCCAACCCATTAAACGCAAGTCATGCAATACAAGAACTCATGCACAATGCCAATTTAAAACCTTTCAAATTAATCCTATGCACGCTATAAATGTGTATTTATTTGTGTTATGTTCAAGTCATTTTAGCACTAATTGGTTAGTTATTTCCCTATCAGATTATAATAGAAAAAGAAGTAAAAATATAATTATCACAAGTGTGGAAAAAAATTATGTATATTAAGAAACAAAAACCAAAATCGACAACATTTATAGGAGCATCACTCGATTCAAAACTATTATAAGGTGCATTGAACATCAAATGCAGTCTAGTAGGACTCGGCCTCCTTTATACATAACATGGTATCAGAGCCAGATTGCACCTGCATCGCGCAACAGTGGGACTAGATCGCCTCCCATATGCAGGGCCATAGTCTTCTTAGTGGATCCTATCAGTTTCCCGCCGATGAACACTGCTGGCACTGCTGGCTTGCAGCCGAGAAGTTTGAGGAGTGCCTTCTCCATCTCCTTACCATTGGGCTCCTCATCGAGCTCATACACCGTTGGGTTGACCCCCATGTCGCTGAAGAGGGTCTTGATGGTGTGGCACATGCAGCACGAGCTCGTGCTGAAGATCACCACTGCCCTCTGCGATGCTAGCCTCATCACCCTATCCATCGATCTCAAAAGCTCTAGACAAATGTTGATGTGTTTTTGAACATGCACATAGCTAGCTTGCTTATATATATAGCCGAAAATTGGTGTGGCTTTGCAATGAATTAAAGATACAGGGACCGATATATAAAAAGTTTGCACGATACTATCAATTTACTAATGACAATAAGTGTCCATTAATAGAATTTGAATCATCAAGATATATGCCAACTTGTCACAATAAAGTTAGATGCTTATTTTATCCATACTAACCAATGAGATGCTGTATGCAGTGACAAGATAAAGCAAGAAAAAAAAACAAAGAGCAAGGAATGTGTTGTGCTAATAACTTTTCGAATGTACTTATCTCTGTTGATATTGAGGTGGCTATATATATAGATATCGAGAATTTATGGAGGCATGTCAGCGGTTCAGTACTCCCCGTACAGTCTATGTAACAAAGTATAAGTAGTATTTTTCCAAAGGATCAAGAAACTTACGTTGATATATGATGTATGAGTGACAAAGTAGAGATTTCACATACATAGATAGACATGAAAGTTTAGGTAGTGGATAAATATCTTGATGTATCCTGGTTGAGCTAGATGTGATTCCTTGGGGACAAATTGGATAAGAATTCTTTGCCTCGATCTTTTTCTGATTAGTGGCGATGGAGACTACTTGATTCTAAGAAACAAGGATGCGAGTAGATTGAGACGAACAAGATTTACTAGCATGCATAAAGTGTTGAGTTTTGTGGAGCCTAAATTACTGCACGCTAATCCCAACTTGCAGGCCCAACTTCACATAGCAGTAGGGTATTTAGGTAATTTCACATAATAAAAGAATTATGGTCCAGTATATATATATATATATATATATATATATATATACACACCACTATCAAATATTTTTTTTCAAATTTTTTTTTTTTGGATTATAATCTTAACCCCTTAGGGTTCGCTCATACCCAATTTCTTGGGTTTTAGGTTTAACTTGGTCCTCCATCAAGTTAACACAAAATTAACAGTTTTCAATAAATAAAATATTTTGTATACACTTGATGGAAGGGTAAATAAATTCCAAATTTTTTGAAATATAATCCGAAAGAAGTTAAGGAGATAGAGATAATAATTGGAAAAAAAATTTAAGAAAAATTATTAGATCATTATAGTTTTGTCGCTAGCTCACATAACTTTTTTTGAGCTGGCGGCTCACCTACAGTAATTCTATATATATATATATATATATATATATATATATATATATATATGAGAAAAATGGAAATGAGCTGACAGCTCACGCAAGTTATTAAAACTGCAATTCATTTCCACCATCTCTAACAATCTTTTTTCAAAAATTTCTTTTAGATTATGATCTCAACCCCTTAAGGTTCACTCATACCCAATTTCTTGGGTTTTAGTTTTGATTTGGTCCTCCGTCAAGTAACACAAAATTAATTTTTTTTTAATGAATATAACATTTTGTATACATTTGATGAAATGGTAAATGAACTCCAAAATTTATGAAATTTAATCCGAAAAAAGTTAGGAGGTAGATATAGTAATTGTAAAAAAAAGAAAAAAAATTATTGGATTATTATAGTTTTGTCGCTAGCTCACGTAACTTTTCTTGAGCTGACGTATCACTTACAATAATCCATATATATATATATATATATATATATATATATATATATATATATATATATATATATATATATATATATATATATATATATATATATATATATATATATATACATATATATATATATATGAGAAAAATAAAAATGAGCTGACAGCTCACGCAAGTTACCTGAACTGCAGCTCATTTCCACTATCTCCAATAATTTTTTTTTAAAATTTTCTTTTGAATTATGATCTAAATCCCCTAGGGTTCACTCATACCCAATTTCTTGGGATTTAGTTTTGATTTGGTCCTCCATCAAATTAATACAAAATTAACAGTTTTCAATGAATAGAACATTTTGTATGCACTTGATGAAAGGTTAAGTGAACTCCAAAATTTATGAAATTTAATCTGAAAAAAGCTAAGGAGATAGAGATAGTAATTGTTAAAAAAAAATGAAGAAAAATCATTGAGTCATTATAGTTTTGCCGCTAGCTCACATAACTTTTTATAAGTTGGTGGCTCACATACAGTAATATATATATATATATATATATATATATATATATATATATATATATATATATATATATATATATATATATATATATATATATATATATATATATATATATATATATATGAGAAAAATGGAAATGAGCTGACAGCTCCCGTAAGTCACCTGAGCTGCAGTTCATTTCCACTATTTCCAATAATATATTTTTTTAAAAATTTCTTTTGGATTATGATCTCGATTCCCTAGGGTTCACTCATACCCAATCTTTTGGGTTTTTGGTTTAACTTAGTTCTCCATCAAGTTAACACAAAATTAACAGTTTTCAATAAATAAAATATTTTGTATACACTTGATGGAAGGGTAAATAAACTCCAAATTTTTTGAAATTTAATCCGAAAGAAGTTAAGGAGATAGAGATAATAATTGGAAAAAAATTTAAGAAAAATCATTAGATCATTATAGTTTTGTCGCTAGCTCACATAACTTTTTTGAGCTAGCGGCTCACCTACAGTAATCCCATATATATATATATATATATATATATATATATATATATATATATATATATATATATATATATATATATATATATATATATATATATATATATATATATATGAGAAAAATGGAAACGAGTTGACAGCTCACGCAAGTTATTAAAACTGCAGTTCATTTCCACCAGTTCTAATAATCTTTTTTCAAAAATTTCTTTTAGATTATGATCCCAACCCCCTAGGGTTCACTCATAGCCAATTTCTTGGGTTTTAGTTTTGATTTGTTCCTCCGTCAAGTTAACACAAAATTAATTGTTTTTAATGAATATAGCATTTTGTATACATTTGATGAAATGGTAAATGAACTCCAAAATTTATGAAATTTAATCCAAAAAAAGTTAGGAGGTAGATATAGTAATTGTAAAAAAATAAAGATAAATTATTGGATCATTATAATTTTGTCGCTAGCTCACGTAACTTTTCCTGAGCTGACGTCTTACTGACAGTAATCCATATATATATACACATATATATATATATATATATGAGAAAAATAAAAATGAGCTGACAGCTCACGCAAGTTACCTGAACTGCAGTTCATTTCCACTATCTCCAATAATCTTTTTTAAAAAATTTCTTTTGGATTATGATCTAAACCCCCTATGGTTCACTCATACCCAATTTCTTGGGATTTAGTCTTGATTTGGTCCTCCATCAAATTAATACAGAATTAACGGTTTTCAATGAATATAACTTTTTGTATGCATTTGATGAAAGGTTAAATGAATTCCAAAATTTATGAAATTTAATCTGAAAGAAGTTAAGGAGATAGAGATAATAATTGTTAAAAAAAAAGAAGAAAAATCATTGAGTCATTATAGTTTTGCCGCTAGCTCACATAACTTTTCCTAAGCTGGTGGCTCACCTACAGTAATCCATATATATAAATATATATATATATATATATATATATATACATATATATATATATATATATATATATATATAT